>BGPR01018718.1:0-24497 GCA_013235015.1 Araneus ventricosus | reverse complement strand
GACTCGGATACTGTTAACAACGTAAAGCAATCAGGAGAATGACGGATGTAACGGATCTTTGGGCTGACTCGGATACTGTTCTACCGCCACGAGAAAAACCCTGAACAGGGTTGCCTCAAGTAGACGAGTCGAAAAGAGGAGGGTAAAGGGTATAAAATCAACCGCAATATTCGGCAAACTATGCGCACTTCGTTAGGTGAGGAATTTGTTTTCGACCGAAGTACAAAGCGAAATGAGACTTCCGCCTGTTCTATCAGCTCCAAAAGAAATAAAGTCCTTCCCTTCACCCCCAAAATGCAGTGGAATATCCCGTTTACATAACAACCGCCATCGGCATGTCTGGTGTCTGGGGTTTTTCTCGTGGCGGTAGGGCAGTAGTGTAGTGGCTGTATGTGGACCACAGAGGCCGGGTCAATGGTCAACGAAACAAACAGGTTGTCAGCGGAGACGATTGAAGCAATTTTGATTTGTCATTATATTTTGAAATTTACTTGCGCCCAATTTTATAACTATGTGAAAGAAGAAAATGATATAATTAAGAGTGCGAAATCAGGTTTAAAATATGACTGGGTTAAAAAGAATTTCCCTCGCATCTCATTTTATTAGAGTGCTTAAACTTTATTGATGTTTTATCAGAGTAAGATGATGCATCTCCACGTTTTAGACCTCCCTGAGTCCGAAAAACACAATTTGGGAATTATGTCTGCCTGTGTGTCTGTGAACACGATAACTCGAAAACTATTATAGCTACGGGAATGAAATTTGGTATGTGGTCTTTAAATATAATTTGTAGGTTTCCATCAAATTTTAGACAAAATCCGTCAAAGGGAAGTCTGTCTATCTGTATGTCCGCGGTCATGTGAACACTACAACTCAAAACCTTGAATAGTTAGATGGATAAAATTTCGTACACTGTTGTATCGTCATGAATGTACGTCCGTAGAAGATTTTGGGCCAAATCCGTCAAAGGGTTGACTGTCGGTCCGTATAATTTACGGATTCTCTTCAAAAGTAATCTCCACGCGCATGCGTACTGGAAGAACGGAGAGGAACTTCATTACGGAGTAGCGAATTACGTCAGTTTGTCCTTGAGCCGGTATGAGAGGAAAATCGTTACGCACTCTTTGAATTTCATTCTTTGCCTAGATATTTTTCAATCACTATAATGAAAAACCTTCTGATAGTCATTGGATTCTGGGTAACAATAGGTTCGAATTTTTTTAGCCACGCGGGTGAAGGGAAAACGGCACCTTTTTGGGGAAGTATACGAGAAAGTTTAGGGGAGAACACTCAAGTGGTTTTTAAATAAATTAAAACGAAAATTGGAGACAAATCTACAATTATTGCTTCAAGACTACATACGAAATTTCATTTATCTATGTAATTTTATTAAGAAATTATGGAGTTCAAAAGTATGCAATTATACAGACCGACAGACTGCCAACACTTTGACGGATTTGACCCAAAATCTTATACGGACCTACATTTCTGATGAAAAAACTGTGTACCAAATTTTATCCATCTAGCATTTTAAGTTTTTGAGTTATAGAGTTCATATGAACGCGGAAAGACAGACTTCCCGTAGACAGATTTTGTCCAAAATTTGGTAGAAACCTACAAATAATGTGTCAAGACCACACACCAAATTTCATTCCCGTATCTCTAATAGTTTTCGAGTTATCGTGTTCACAGACAGACAAACATAATTCCAAAATTGCGTTTTTCAGGCTCGGGGAGGTCTAAAACGTGGAGATTCGTCAAAATCTCGAGTTCGAATTTTTTGACGATTACAATACTTTCTCTTTGTATACTTCGTGTACGAAAAAGTAAAAAAGGGGTGACAACACATGAATGGTTGTCACTCATTCAGGAAAAGGCCACGTCTTGCCGATAATCTTACATCTGAAAGTGAAACCCGCTGCGAAAAAAATATTCTCCTCCTTTATAGGAATATTATTTGTAAGTCTCTTCATTATCACTATTATGTAATTTACTGCCTTTCCTCCATCCTTGATTTTAGAAGCAATAAATGAAATAATGTGACTTAAATCTTCATTTTTCTGCATTCTTCTAATTTTTCAAACTCTTATAAGGAAAAAAAATATTCAAATCAGCATACGATAGGTGAAATAAAAATGAACTGAAAAAGCCGTACACTCTTATCGCAAGCGCCATCCTCGCTTAAAAATCATCGTCATCCTTAGCACTATTGTGAAAAAAGCCATTGTTATCAAAGACGTTTTTATGAAAAGGAAAGACTGGAAACATGAAAGAAATAAAAGTGAAAGGCTGCTCTTTCAATGTGGTGAAAAGTGAATAGAAATACTACATCAAATGCTTTAAAATAGTGCCGCCATTTTTCTTTTTTTACTTTCTCGTATACGAAGTATACAAAGAGAAAGTATTGTAATCGTCAAAAAATTCGAACTCGAGATTTTGACGAATCTCCACGTTTCAGACCTCCCTGAGTCCGAAAAACACAATTTTGGAATTATGTCTGTCTATTTGTGAACACGATAACTCGAAAACTATAAGAGCTACGGGGATGAAATTTGGTATGTGGTCTTTAAACATAATTTGTAGGTTTTTATCAAATTTTGGACAAAATCCGTCAGCGGGAAGTTTGTCTGTCTGTATGTCCGCGGTCATGCGAACGCTATAATTCAAAAACTTGAATAGCTAGATGGCTAAAATTTGGTATACAGTTTTATCGTCATGAATGTAGGTCCGTATAAAATTTTGGGCCACATCCTTCAAAGGGTTGACTGTCTGTCGGTCTGTATAATCGCATCTCCAACGAATCCGCTGTCTCCACGCGCATGCGCACATAACGCAATCTTCTGTGCACGATATTTATTGACTCCTGCTTGGCGCTTTTGTTTTCATCCTATTCTCCATGCGCATGCGTTCTTGTTTGCAATCTGTGCACGCGGAAAGATTGTCCTTGAGCGAAGAAAGAGTAGAAATCGGTATGCATTTAATCGGAACACATCTCTTTAAATTTGATTTTTTACCTAAATATTTTCCGATAGTCATTGGATCCTGGATTACAATAGGTTCTAATTTTTTTATCCACGCGGGGGGAGGGGAAACAGCACCTTTTTCGAGAAGTATACGAGAAAGTTTAGGGGAGACCACTCCCGCTGGTTCTCTTTTGGGTGGGATAATTTACCAATTAGTATTTTATCTGAATATTTTTATAAAAATTCAAAAAAATCAATTTTTAAAAATTCTTCACCAAACGTACATTGTGAAAAATATCATCACACCGAATGAAATTTGCTGGCACCTGCCACATACTGTTTGAATGTACCGTGTCGCCCTCTATAACTTTCTCTATAATCCTCACTTCACCAGTCCTGCTCTTATAAAACAGATGCGTGTCTAGATGTTTTGTTCTAAACTTTGCGTGTGAAAGTGCCTCTCTTAAACCTCTAACAATCTTGAAACTGTTGATAATTACTGGTTGATAGTAATAAAGTCTATGTTTTTTATATAGTACCCATTGTAAGATCCCCCAAGATCATTAGCGACTTGTAACTTTTTTCCCATGCCATGGGTCACTGAGCAGAGCAGGTGTCTGGGCGGGAAGTCCAGCCTTTCCGCAATGGACATCTCGTTAAAACGCCGACAAAGAGAGCCGGAGTCCAGCCTGTCACCGACGGACTACTCGTTAGTGGAATTGATTAATAGGGTCATTTAGCTCCAGCCTGAGAACCCGCTTGCGACAGGAAAAGGACCAAAAGGTAACGAACCAATAATGGCTCGCTGAAATAGACTCCACCTACAAAATTGACGAGGATTCGTGGAGAGGCTTTTTGACCGCTCCCCCAGTGGGAGGGAGATGAGGGTTAAAAAGAGAGAGAGAATTTTGGAAGAGGACAGAAAACGAGCAAGGGCTCGTTTTTCTTGAGTGATGACAACGAGAGACTGAGGACTGAAATCTCGAGTCCGGTCGACGGAAGACCAATATTTTTCATTTAGGCCACTCGTAGAAGTGGGCCTGTTTTGGTTGTGTGCCAGAGTAGGCTGAAGGTAGCCAGAACTGTAATCATTTATTCTATTAATTTTCATAATTTTCTTACATTTAATCAAGAACATTGCTCAATAAAACTTTTGCACGCACGTGATAATTAAAAAAGAGTATTTCTTTTCTCTGGACCTTTCTCCCCAGAGTCATTAGCTGCCAAACACGTTACACCATGCCGGTCCGGCCTACCTGCAAGGGTGTAAGGCTCCGATCGGGCCGGGAGGGAAAGAACAATTCGCAAAACCTTCCAAACGACAAAACGATCAATACAAACCATAAAGTTAAAATCCTTTTTCCGAAGTAAAAACCAACACCAAAAGCCGAACAAAAACGACAAACTGATGAACAATCAACCCTGGGTCAGCCGGTCGCAAATGCCATTACTGATTTTATAAGCCTGAATAAGTTTGGATTGACCTGGCCATTATATCTGAAATTTTTAATCCAGCTTATTCTGTGTTCATCAGACGGTTCCTTTAAGTGGAATTCAGCAGTAAGAGGACACCTGAACACATAGTGGTCGGCATCCCCGACCAGGCCACGGGCACAAAGTGCCCAGTTTTTTTAACCTGTGCAGATAATAGGGAAATGGCCCGTGATTAGTTAAAAAGTAAAGTGAAAATTTATTGGTGATTAAAAGTTCTTTGTCGACGCCGGCCACAAAACTTCTGATTCGATGTCCTGATTCAGACTGAGAGCCATCCCAGAACTCTCCCCATTCTCTAACTACGTTTTTGGAAATTCTGTATTTCAAACACGAATAAGGAGTAGGCAAGTACATTTCCACCCCCTGAATGGTAGCTAATTTGGCACGGTAGGTCAACGAGCTCATTACCTGGATTACCTACGTGCGCCTTCACCCAGGCTAGCCCAATCTGACCCCCAGCGAAATTAAAATTTTCTTTGGCCCTGTCTACATTATGTGGGAGATACCGTACATTTATTTCTCTACAACTTCTCAATCGACGATTTAAATCAATGCTGGCATACGGCCACATTTAGGCCTACCGAAACCCCTTATAACCAGCGGGAGTGTTCTGCCCTAAACTTTCTCGTATACTTCCCCCAAAAGGTGCCGTTTTGGCTGTACCCGAACCTACTGTTATCCAGAATCCAATGACTATCGAAGGTTTTCATTATAGTGATTGAAAAATATTCAGGAAAGAAATCGCCGAACGCACTACTAGGTTTCACTCTTGCCGTCCTAAGGACAAACTGACTAATTCGCTCCTTTGGCGTGCACAAGACGATTCTGTACGCATGCGCCGGGAATGCGGATTGGTTTCAATGGTAAATTATAGACCTGACAGACAGTCAACCCTTTGATGGATTTGAAAATTTTATACTGACTACATTCATGACGATAAAACTGTGTCCAAATTTTATCATCTGCTTTCAGTTTTGAGTTACAGTGTTCGCTGACTCGAACATACAGACAGAAGATCTCCTTTGACGGATTTTGTCCAAAATTTGAAAGAAACTCACAAATTATGTTTAAAGACCACGTACCAACTATCATCCCTGGCTGTAATAGTTTTCGAGTTATCGTGTTCACAGACAGACATAATTCCAAAATTGTATTTTTCGGACTGAGGGAGGTCTAAAACGTGGAGATTCGCCAAAATCTCGAGTTCGAATTTTTTGACGATCACAATACTTTCTCTTTGTATACGAGAAAGTAAAAATGTTATGCGCGTGTCAGTTATTCGCGTATGGAAACTGTACTGTCTCTGTAAAAGCTGTTTTTCCTCCGTCATCGGGACTCGGCAATGGAACGCTTCATCCAGTCGCATAAGAAGTCCGCTTTCCTGCACGGGTTGCATCATCGGACGGTCCTTCGCTCTTCTTGTCGTCCGATGGGAAACGAATCAAGTCCATTCGCGTGACGTCACACTTATATGACAAACCTAACTGCGCATTGTCTTATGCTGCCCTGTGATGCCGCGTTCTTTACCGTCCTGCACTATGCGCAATAGGTTCCAAAATTAAGTTGGAAATGCGCATTTTACGCGTATTGAGTGACATAAAATGACTCTACTCCGAAAAGGAAGTTTGTTTATACGCATGTTACCGGCAATGTATGAAACACCGGCATTCTATAGAACATTTAGGCATTTCATAGAATGCCGGGCGTTCATAGGCAAAGTATGAAATATGAGAATTATTACATACTTTCCCTAGGCATTGCATGGGACCGTGGAGGCCTAGTGGTAGGGTCCCGGCCTTGGGGCCGGAGGGCTCCATGTTCGAAACCTGCTTCCACCGAAGACCCACCGTGTATGGGGCCTGCTGCACGCTAAATCATACGTAGTGGCCAAACGTCCTCCCGTTGGTGTGGCGTTGAAGTTGGAAGAGGGGGTTCCAGCTCAAGTGTCGTCCTCGTCATATGACCGTGGCTCAAAATAATGCCTTCCCAAAGTAGCCCACGTGTTGCTTCAAAACGGGATGTTAATGTAACTAAACCTAGGCATTGTATATAATACCTAGGCATTCTATAGAATGACAAATGCTATTTAGGCAAAGTATAAAAAGAAGGTCATGATACTATCATTATTTTTAAAAAAAGTGCATACTTTAAAAATACAAATGTTATTTTGAAAAAATAACGAAAGAGTGACATTAAAAAACTTTTATTCCAAGTACGTAAAGAAAAATGAAAGTCGTACAAAACAATATTTATGCCTCTCTTATGACAAAACAAAATGGAATATGAACCTACTTGTTGCATCAATAAAGGAAATAATTTTATTTTGAATTACACTTAATTTTATTTCTTAAAAAAAAAGAACCAATGATGTATTTCATACTTTGCCGGTTTGACATTTGGCATTGTATAGAATACCTACGAAATGTGTGAAATGTTAATCGTTTCATACATTGCCGGCCAGTTTTCGGCATTCCATAAAATGCCTAGGCATTCCATAGAATGCCGGATTTCATGCATTGCCGGCCAGTTTTCGGCATTGCATAAAATGCCTAGGCATTCTATAGAATGTCGGATTTCATACATTGTCGGTCACATATATAAAAGAAACACGAATGTTTTCGCGTTCTTAACGGAAGCTGTCTAATTTGAGAATTTTCAGTAACAATTTCCATTAATAAACGGAAATTAAAAACGAGATTAACTGATTGAGTACCTGCACAGGATTTCTCGGCAGCTTGAACATCGGGAGTTCCTAAGTGTGGAAAGGATAAATATCGCCACACCTTCACAATGAGGATGGGGTAGCTCTCTAAGCAAGTGATTCGCAACCTGTTGGGTACGTTTCTTTAGTGGAGAGGGAAGCTACGAAAAAGACAAAGAGATACAAAAAAAATCAATTATTCAAATTAAAATAGAAAAACATACATTTTGTTTAATATAAAATTAAAATATCGCCCTTAAAAATATGCGAATATTCAAAATAAGACAAAGTATTTTAATATAGATTGTTTAAAATTAGAATTTTATTCGCAGAAGATTTAGCAAAAGCGTCGAAAGGGGAGACATTAATAAAGATATACTAATAGAAAGTTGAATAAGGGGCCGTCCACAAATGATGTCGCGCTTGGAGGGGGGAGGGGGCTAGTGAAATTGTGACAGTTTGTGACAAGGGTGAGGGGGGGGGGTCCCACAAGAAGTGTGACATTACACATTTTGGTTAAAATAAAAACATTTTAAATCAGCAGATTAAATTTTGAAGTTATTTTGAAATTATCAAAATTTGGGGGTATTTTTTTAATCGGAGCTAAAACAACTTTCGTGTGATTTTATTTTCGCTTATATTCCTTTCTTTTCGAAAAATGCATTCAGGGTAGGTTCTGAGAATATGGAAGCAGCAGAAATTCTTCTCCATTAGAAGAAAACCTCCCCTGTCACACCCTTGAAATGTCCAACAAAAGATACTTCGCCCCACCTGGGTGAGTGGTAGAACTGGTAGTGGCACAAACAGGTTGATCTTACTGAGGTGTTTTTTTTTAATTCAATCTGTTTAAGAGTATTTTGTGCTCATAAAGTAAAGATAAGATTTAAAGCAAAATATATCAAATTCCAAAATACTACTGCTCTTAATTGCTCTTTTATATTAATATTTTATTACTATCGTATATTAATTACGTTTTTTGTTGTAAACCTTAATCTTATTTCATACAAAATGAGTACACAGATAATCATTATTATTGTTATTCTCGCAAATGTCACTAAAACACATATTTAAAGGTTAAAAATAAAATTTGATATATGATCTATAACGTAGTGCTTTGTTTCTGAACTGCAAGTATATGTTTATGTAATAAAGCGTGACATGTGACAAGGGGGGGGGGGGTCAAAATATTGAAAAAATGTGTGACATCATTTATGGACAGCCTCTAACGAATAATTAAAAAATGTAGACCGCTGTTTTAGTCTTCGAAGTAACCGGTCCTAGGTCAAGTTCTTACGGCAAACAGTATACCAGAACGCTTCATTTTGCTTCATTATCATCAAGTATTTATTTCATTTATCTTTTAGAGCCTTCCAGTAAAATTTTCTGGAACTTTTATGCAGAATATGTGAATTCAGTTTCTCTGAGAAAATGAATTTTTATTCTTTTGCGATCTGATACAAACAGTACTATTTTGCGTTTTCTTCTGTGCTTCCAATTCCTGGTAATAGTAATGCACTTTATACAGTCGGACCTCTATTTAACGAACCTCTATTTTGCGAACTTTTCCTTGGAACCAAGAACATTTTGCGAATTTCTTCGTAAAATAACCTCCAAATAGCGAAGCGCATTCTCTATTTAACGAACTTTTTCTTCCGATCAAATATTTTTTTCTCCCTATTTCTCAAAATATTTCAAAACATTTCAAACTTATTCTTTTTTTTAACACATTTTGTGGTGATCAATGACCTTGAACTGGGTTTACCAGTCTCCTAATTCATTGAGAGTAGTAAAATCGCAGTCATTCTTTTCATTTCATCCAGGAGGTGCAACCTTCCCCCCCCCCGTCCACTTCATTAGAAAAACTTTCAATATCCCCCTTTCACCCTCAATGGAACTTTCCCCTTATCCTCGAACTTTATCAGTAATTAAATCTAAGGACGCATGTGGTAATGTATGCTTAAAATTACTTGTTGAAATAAATGCGATAATGTCATTAAAATTCATTAATTTTAATATAAAATTATTTTTCGTAAATTGAAAATACTGTGTATTCCCGGACAATATTTTGTTTTATTTTGGTTTTCCTTGCAAACTTATTTTTGATGAACAACAAATAGATATTAATTTACAAAATAAAGGTGTGATTAATTACTTTTTTAATAATATTTAGTGTTTATGAATTTAAAATCTGTTTTGTGTAGTTTAAAGTATTTTAAAAGGTGAATCTCTATTGAACGAATTTTCCATATAACGAACTTTTTTTCGGGATTTAGCGACTTCGTTAAATAGAGGTCCGACTGTATTTTTACATCTAAAACTCTTCTTGGGGTTATACAATGAAACGTGCTGTCATTGACATCCGCCGTCACACAATATGTTGGTATGTATGTAATAAGTTAATTTTCTTTAATTATTTTTAATGATACTTCATTTTTAATTACAGTCGGACCTCTATTTAACGAAGTCGCTAAATCCCGAAAAAAGTTCGTTATATGGAAAATTCGTTAAATAGAGATTCACCTTTTAAAATACTTTAAACTACACGAAACAGATTTTAAATTCAAAAACACTAAATATTATTAAAGAAGTAATGAATCACACGTTTATTTTGTAAATTAATATATTTGCTTTATATATTTCACCCATCAAAAAGAAATCTGCAAGGAAAACAAGAATAAAACAAAACATTGTCCGGGAATACACTGTATTTTCAATTAAAAAAATAATTTTATATTAAAATTAATGAATTTTAGCATTTCATCTTACGAAGGTTTGTTGATTTCTGCATCGTGATCATTTCCATCTTCGTCTTCATCGCAATTCTTTGCTGTATGGTTTTTATTTTTCACACTGTCCATTTCAAAACTGCCTCATCCACATCTTCATAGACACATGCTTTTAAACGTTTTGAACAAGAATTCGACGAATCATAATTTTGTATCTTATCACGATTTTTTATTATGGTTGACAAGCTGTTTGGAGGAATACCAAATTTTAAAGCAATATCCTTTTTTTTCCACGCCTTTATCCACCTCACGAAGAATTAAATTTTCTTCTCTGAAGCTCAAGCACTTTCGCTTTGACATTTTCCAGCTTCAAGGTCATTAATCAACATAAAATGTGTTGAAAAAAAGGCTACGTTTGAAATTTTCAGAAATATTTTGAGAAATAGGGAGAAAAAAATGTTGGATCACCAAGAAAAAGTTCGTTAAATAGAGAATACTTCGCTTTGGAGATTATTTAGAAAATTCAAAATGTTCTTGGTTCCAAGAAAAAGTTCATGGAAATAAGAGAAATTCATAATAAGAGGTTCGTTAAATAAGGTCCCACAGCCTTTTGCTGTATGCTTAATAATAGATGTAACTTCGTTTCTATAATCCATTGGCATGAATTGGCGACAATTTCAGCACAACAGTCAAAGAACCTCTTGGGCTTCTTGTAGAGAGCCCATGCACTATTGTACGGTTTGTTTTTCTGCAATCGATCAAACCTCTTGAAGATCTTTAGGATGTAGAGATGATTATATTATTTAGATCATGATATTTATTATGATCTCTTTGAGAATCAGTTAAACTATAACATTGTACCAATACATTCAAGTAATCTATACTCTATTGTATACGATATGTAACAAAGAAAATTTCGGTTATAATTCCAAATAATGTCTCAAGCTATCGTTTCAAGTAGAAATTTTATCTTTCTTTAACGTTCTTCAGCCGTGTGAGATATAGATACAAAAAAGTTAATTAATTTATAAAGGCTAAGCATTCTGCGATTCAAAGTACGAGATGAGATTTTAAACTTCTCTTCATCTAAAACAACAAAAGCATTCTCTCGTAATAAAATAAAAATAATTAATCAAAGGAATAATATTCAGTACCGTCTATGACATATCTATAAAAAAGCAATAAAAATCACAATAGTAACACAATAAGAATTAAATATGGTGAAATCTGAAACATCAATGAATTTTTTGATTCGAAGGTAACTTTAATAATGTAACAAACACAGATAAGCAATGTAAATGAAAACAGTATGAAACAAATTAGATAATGCTTAAAATTAATATTTGACCCCTCCCCCTAAAAACTGGTTCAAGATTCTAGTTTAGGAATAAAAGGTTATGTTAAAGCATAAAAAAAAATCTGACGGAGGTTGTCTCTGTGAAACGGCCCCTGGGATTGAGAGGAGTAGACGGCTTAATAGCTCAACTGGACTAAAATTGACTACTATGCGACTCAAAGTAGTTCTTGGCGGCTTTGACCTATTACCTTCCTCTGTTGAATGAAACTAAAAACCACTCAATTAAATCGATTAAGGGAAGAACGGCAATACAGTCACACAATTAATTAAGGACAAGTTAGATGTTCGATTACTCAACTTGACTAAAGTACCTACCTATGTGACTTTGACCTATGCTCCCAAGCCTTTTCTCTGTTAAATGGAATCTAAGATCGAATGAATTAATTAGTAAGAAATGAATTAATTTTATTAATTTAAAACCCGATTAATATACCGTTGCAGAGGCATCATCGCTGTACTGACGTCATCAAAATTTTTCGTGATTTTCCATCAACTTTGCATCTCGGCTGTGAGCTAAGCCGTAATTTCAAATAAAAAATTATTTTATAATCTTATATCTACTTTTTTCGAGTAAATGAAACTAAAACCAACTCTCTGTGTTAGTTGGTTGCGGGCTATAAGCGATTTAACTTTGCACAAAATTCAGCAGTTCAACAATTCTTGAAAATAATTCGCGTAAGCTTCATCGATGGAATGAATTGTAATAGTCTGACGGCGCGCGCATCAGTCGCTAATGATGTCATAAAATTTATGATTTTCATCAGCTTTGCATCTCATTCTGTGGCTAAACCGTAATTCCAAATTCTAAAAATTACTTTTGCTAATCTTCAATGTCACCTTTCTCTCTGTTAAATGGAAACTAAAACCAACTCTCTGTGATTTGTTTGGTTGCGAGCTATAAGCGTTTAACTTTAACGCGAAAGCGCGTATCATATTTTTTCCTTTCCCGACATCAGTGGAACCACTTCTGGAGGCAAATCTACGTATACAATAAAGCAATCTTCAATGTACACCTTTCTCTGTTAAGTAAAACTAAAACCAACTCCTGTGTTGTTTGGTGCGAGGCTATAGCGTTGCTAACGCGAAAAGCGTCATCCATTTTTTCTTTTCCCGACACCATTGACCACTATGGAGAGACGTAAGATCTACGTCCAAAAATAAAAGCAATTTCAATAATGCACCTTTTCTCTGTTAAGAAAACTAATGAGAACCAGCTCTCTGCTGTGTTGTTTGGTTGCGATATAAGCGTTTAACTTTAACGCGAAAAGCGTCATCATTTTTGCTTCCCGACACACCATTAGATACTGTGGAGAGACGTAAATCAGTAAAATAAAATAGATAAAAAATGATTACAACAGCAAAACGAAAGTTTTCGCGTCGGATTCAAATTCGAAGACAGGCGAGGGGCGCACTTATCATGTGACTAGCATGCACATGCTTTAAGTCCATTGTTAGCATAGCGTCAAGCAAATATTTCTCTATATGTACCGGGTGTCAAAAAAAATAATGCACAATTTGATATGCTACAAAAGGTGGAGTTAATATGACTCTATGGTTCACAATCAGTTGCTTGAGAATCGTGGGAAGCACTAGTCGTGGACTCATTTTACAGTGAAGATTCGGTCACGTAGCTATTGAGACCTACAGTAATATTGAATTTTATGAGAAGTTGAATATCCAAATACTCATGTATGCTTAGATTAAAATAAATAATTTTAGATTACAGTTCTGGCTTAGCTATTCAAGACTGAAGGGCTAAAAAAATATCAAATTTGTGCAAGAACTCTCATCATTTAGCTTCTCTTAAAGTGTCCGAAGATTCACCAGGTTGAATGCATAGTATCTTTCTAATTCTAACGGTATTGAACTGGAGATTTTTAAATACGATTCCCTATATATCTGGCTCGGAAGATTATGAAAAATATTGCATACATATGCTCTCTGACACAGTAAACAATTATTTACCTGCATATTCCTATATCTTCTCCTATACTCAAAATATTTCGTTTAAATTTTAATGAATACTTCTCTAACATATTGTCACATATTCTTTAAGTTTCGTATTTTCGTTAGTTGAAAATTCTGCTATTATATAAGAAAAAAAAAATGCGGAAAATTAGGGATTTTGTAGAAAACCTTTATATATTCGATGATTTGCTGTGTTTACGAAATGCATGTAAACATATACGCATCAAACATAACCATTGATGAAAGTTACATCTCGATATCAGTTCTGTAGGAAGGACCGATCAAACTCCTATTTCGCTTTCATTCCTTTTTTGGTGGCCCCACTAATTGCTCTCGTGGGAATCTTCACTGTAAAATGTAGAGTCCGATGATAATTATGTCCCAGGGTTTAGTCTCAGCAACTCATTGCGCCTGCAGTACCATAATATCACTGTGTCAATATAAGGTTTCTAGAGGAATTTCCCTTCTTTTTACTTTTTCTGGATTGTTCTTTAATTTCTTCTTTGTGGATAAATGTTTTCTTTCCAATACATTTCCGAGTTTAGGTTCAGAGTAAAGAGGATATTAAATTTCAGACCTTAGAAGTCTTTTCCTCTCGAAAACCTATTCCATTTTGAGATACATGAATGTCTGGCCTCAATGAATCATTCACCGAATTCTTACTTCTTATCAGTTGTCTACTATTATTTTTACCCTTCCACCTTCTTATCCCCTTTTTTTTAATTTTTTTTATTTATTTTATCACTTGGAATTTTTCATAGGATGATGCCATATGCGCACACAATTAAATTGCTTCTATTATCTTTGTCTTTTTTAGATATTCTTACTTTTTCTTTCTCGTATGCAGAAGTATACAATTAGAAATATTAAACAAAATTCGAATAATGACGGTAGATCTCCGTATTTAGACCTCTAGATCCGAAAAACACAAATTTTGGAATTTGTCTCTGTATGTGTCTGACACGATAATTCGAAAACTATATTAAGGGAAGAATGAAATTTGAATGATAGTCTTTCAAAAGCATATTTGTAGGTTTCTGAACAAAATCACGTCCAGCGGGAAGTCTGTCTGTATGTCCACGGTCATTGCAGAACGCTTATAATAAAATTTAGAATAAGCTAGATGGATAAACAGTTTCATTGCGTTTTTGTCAAAATCTAGGTCGTATAAGAATTTTGAGGCCAAATCTGTCAAAGGTTGACTGTCTGTCGGTCTGTATAATCTCCAGCAGTCTCCAAGAGTAAATATCCACGCGCATGCGTATTGGACCGAAATCTTATGTGACGATATTTATTGACTCCTGCTTGGCGCTTTTGTTTTTCATCCGATTCTCCATGCGATACGTACATGGTAGCAATCTATTGCACGGAATTGTCTATGAGGCAAGAAAAGAAGGTAGACACCGCTTAATCAGGAACGCATCTCTTCAAATTTGATTTTTACCTAATATTTTCTGATAGTGAATGGATCTGGGTTACAATAGGTTCAATTTTTTTTTTATCCGCGAGAGAGGAGTTTTAGTATTTTTTCAAATTGCCGTTATTTTGGGACGTAGTGTATTTTCATCGTCTACTTACTATCTTAAAACTAGCAGGCGCGTGCAATCAGAATTAGCGCGCTCATTACAAAAAGAGATACATTCGAAGCATTCACCGAGAATCGTAGCACCAGCGACCGGCGTGCGTGGGAGCGTTTCCTATATTGCCGGCGTCGGCAAGCATTGACGCAGATTCACAGAAGCCCTCCCTACCTATTGAACGTTGCGAAAGGATTGAAAAAAGCGAGAGCTTCTCCGGTCTACCCTGCTTTAGAGTTCAAGGCCCTCGGGCTGACAAATGCCGCGCTCAGTCACGCTCCTTCGATTTAGCGTTCGATATTTACCCAATCCTATGCGTGATGATCGGTTTACGGAGGAACAGATTAAAGAATTTTTATAATTTTGATTCTGAGAGATTTTGAAATAACTCCCTTTATAGAGTGCTTTAAAACAGGTTTTAATTTGAAATTTTTTTTTTTGTTTGATGTTGGGGAAAAATGCTAGATGCGATATCACATCTATATATTTAAAATAATTTGGTGAAAAAAATCTACGCAAGTCAACAAAACTTAAACACTAAACCGATTTCGACAATTTTTTTCATTTGAAAGGTTAGACGTCTAGATATGCATCAGGCTCACTGACCCTTACCCTTGTCATTTCAGAGGAAATCGAAAACCACTTCTCTTCTGTGCATTAGTTATGGAGAAACCTTACCAAAATCCCGGCCATCACCACGGATTTCGACATTTTTTCATTTGAAAGGTTATGACGTCTGATAACCATCACAGCCTGACCCCGACCCTTCATTTTCGAGAAATCGGAACCACTTCTCTTCTGTCACGTTGTCTATGAAACCCTTAGAATCCCCAGGCCCACACACCCGACCATTCGACATTTTTCATGAAAGGTTATGACGTCTAGATATGCCATCAGGCTCACCTGACCCCACGACCCTTCTATTTTCGAGAGAATCAAGAAACCCACTTCTCTTCTTTGCATTGTCTAGTGGAAACCTTATAGAAATCCCCAATTTACACCAGACGGATTTCGACGTTTTTTTCATTTAGTTATGACGTCTAGATATGCCATCAAGGCTCTACCTGACCTTCATTTTCAGGAAGAGAATCACTCTCTTCTGATTGCATTGTTAGGGAAACCTCGAAATCCCCCAGGCCCACACCCCGAGCAGTTTCGACATTTTTTCATTTGAAAGGTTATGCAAGCGTCTAGATAAGCCATCAAAACTCACCGCCACCGACCCTTCATTTTCGGAACGAAAACCACTTCTCTTCTGATGCATTGTCATGGGAAACCTTATAGAAATCCCAGGCATTTCACACCCGACAGTTTCGATTTTTTTCATTTGAAGGTTATGACGTCTAGATAGTGCCATCCAAGGCTCACCTGACCCCCCGACCCTTCATTTTCAGAGAGTAAAAGCCACTTACTTCCTGTTCATGCATTGTCCTTGGAAACCTTATACAAATCCCCCGGCCCAACACACCGACTTCATTTTTTTCACTTGAAGGTTATGACGTCTGAATGTCCATCAAGGCTCACCCTGCCCCCTGACCCTTCAGTTTTCAGGAAATCAAACCACTTACTCTTTGTACGTATCGTGAACCTGCAAAGAAATCCCCAGGCCCACACCGACAGTTCGACATTTTTCATTGAAGAGTTATGACGTCTGAGTATACCATCAAGACTCACCGACACCCACGACCCTTCATTTTTCAGAGAGAATCGAAAACCACTCTCTTCTGTGCATTGTCTATGGGAAGCAGTAAATCCCCAGGCCCACACCCGACATTTCATTTTTCATTTGAAAGGTTATGACGTCTAGATATTGCCATCAGGCTCACTAGCCCCGACCCTTAGTTTTCGAGAATCAAAACCGCTTCTCTTCTGTGCATTGTCTGTGACAATCCACCAGATCCCCACTCCGACGGATTATCATTTTTCATTGAAAGGTTATACGGAGTCTAGATATGCCATCAAAGGCTCACCTGACCCCGACCTTTTTCAGGAGAAATCAAAACCACTTCTCTTCTGTGCTTGTCATGCTATGCAGCGGAACATAGAGAATCCCCCACAACGTACCGACGATGTTCACTTATTTTTCATTTAAGAAGTTATGACGTCTAGATATGACCATCAAGGCTCACAACCGGCCCGGACCCTTCATTTTCAGGAAATCAAGAAAACCACTTCTCTTCTTGCATTTATTCTGTGGGAAACCTTATAAGAAATCCCCAGGCCCACACCCATTGAAGTTCGACATTTTTTCATTTGAAAGGTTATGACGTCTGGAGGATATGCACCATCAAGGCTCTACTGACCACCCTTCATTTCGAGAGAAATCCGAAAACCACTTCTCTTCTTGCATTGTGCTAGGGAAACCTTGCTGAAATCCCCAGGCCCACACACTGACAGTTCGACATTTTTTCATTTGAGGTTATGACGATCTAGATATGCCATCAGGCTCACTGACCCCGACCCTTCAGTTTTCGAGGAGAATCCGAAACACTTCTCTTCTATGCTTGTAAACGACTTATAGAAATCCCCAGTATTACCCGACGGAGTTTCGACATTTTTTCATTTGAGAAAGGATTCTGACGTCTAGATATGCCATCAAGGCTCACCCCCCGACCTTCATTTTCGAGAGAAATCGAAACCACTTCTCATTCGTGCATTGTCTATGGAAACCTTAAAATCCCCAGGCCCACATGCAGATTTCGACATTTTTTCATTTGAAAGACTGACAGCGATCTAGATACGTCATCAAGTCTTCCACCCCCACTACGGAAATCAAAAAAACATTTCCTCATACACATTCTCCCATATGTGTCTTCGATTTCCGTTCGAAATGGGGGGGGCCAAAGTCGACATGATGACATATCTAGAACGTCATACTCAAGTAACTGTGAACATAAGCTCCGTCGAAACGTAGGAGCTGAGGGCTACTATCTGGAAGTTTGCCATGTAAAATACAAAGATATTGACATGGTGAGAGATGTTTTTTTTATTTTGTTCAAAATGGGGAAGAAGATCACTTGTGTGTGATGACATATCTAGACTGTCATATGAACATAAAATCGATCGAAATCATCCGAATGAATTAAAACTGAAGCGAATCAATCGAAGGTTTTACCATATTATTTTAAACATATAGATCCCACAGTTCCATCACGAGTGGTGTTCAAAAAATAATTGTAAAATACCTATTGTAGGCTATAAACTGTTTTATTTAGGGCGATATCATTCTGAATTTATGGATCTGAAGCTTGCCTGCCGAAATTCTGTGAAAAAAAGTTATACAAAAACAATACAACTAGTGAGGGTTTATTGATAAGAAGATTTCTAAAGAGAATCATCGTCTTCAAAGAATTAAATCTACTCGGTTTTTATGGTCTGTTCCACTGATCGGATTCATTGCAGTTTTAAAGCTGAATGTGTGTCTGGAGTCTCAGCAGCGATGCTGTGGCGGGGATGCTGAGCAAAATTGGGTGCTGAGCCGCGAACCAGAAGGCAGCGAGCGCCTAAGTTTCTATAAAAGTGTACTAATCTGAAGTTATTAAGTAGCTGTGGATAGATGCTTCAATATATTCCTAAATGTTTTCTTTTATTAACTTTCAAGTGGCGGTTTAGCGGTTTCTCTTTATAGTAAAACTTATTTTACATCCTAGTTTGAACCGCCGATTATAGGCATAAAAACATTCATTCCATGTAAAACATTTAAAGTGGAATCTTTATGAAGATGTAGCCGGATAAGTCCTTAAAGCACAAATTAAATTTGGCTTGTGGAATCACTGACAGGATATTTTTTGCTAAATTTGATGGCAAAAGAATGATTCTGAATTTTTAGAAATATGTCATTGTGTTTCGTTCTTTGTGATTTCATTAATTCGGAATATTTCACTGTGTCGGACACAACAAAGTTTTGCACTTTTATGAAATGATAATTAAGCTAGGGTTACAATGCATAGAAGATAAGGGCGAGAGGTGAGCTTCACAGTAGAAAACGAAAAATGTTAACAGACAGTGAAAGGTTTTTGTGCTGGAAATAATGTTTTATATTGTAGATCCCCCAAGACATAGTCGACCAGTAACTTTCTTACGCCATGGGTCAACAGACAGGGCAGGTACCTCAGCTGGGAAGTCCTCTTGACTCGGACAGTTGCTCGTTAAAACGCCAGACAAAGGAAGCCGGGTTCCAGGCTGTCCCTGATGGACCTATCTCGTTATGGAAGTGATGGATGAAGTCATTTGATCCTCCAGCCTGAAGCCCTTTTGCGACAAGGAAAGGCCAAAAGGGTAGGAGCCAATGTGGCTCCATTGAAATGAACTCCCTACAAAATTGAGCGAGGATTTGGGAGAATTGTACCGCTCCCCAGTAGTGGCGATGGGAGTTAAAAAAAGAACAGGGATGGAGAACAGGAGAGATTTTCAGGAAGAGGACAGAAAACGAAGCAAAGCCAATTTTTTCTTGTGGGAGAAGATGACTGATTTTCGAATTGGACTGAGAGATCTCAAGTCCAGGTCGACGGAAGACCGACTTCATTCTTTTCTAGGCCACTCGTAGCAAAAGTGGAGCCTGTTTGAACTATCATGTTAGAAGCACTTCTGTATAGAACCTGAACAATGTGTTTCATTATTTTTCATAATTTTCTTACATTTATCCAGAACTTTTTGCTAATAAATCCTCTTGCATCGATGCTATAAATAAATGAGTATTCTTGGCTCTGGACTTACCTCCCCAGAAGGCCTTAGCTGCCAAACTACATTACAATATATTTCCAGACTTTTGTCGATTGTTTGGATGATTTAATTGATTCTTATATCACGCTGATATTTTGTAGGCCCATTTTCATAAGCCTCTGTTTATAAAATTTGTCTGCACCCCTTTGGACAGTCTTATTACCGTAAGTTGGCAGTTAAAACAGTAGCACTCTACAATAATATTACAGAACAATAGGAATATATTCCAAATAAAATATTGTGTTTAAATTCATTCAGTTACTAAGACAGCTAGGGGAATAAAAATCCTGCAATCTTTTTATCCTGAGTATCTCCAGAAGTACCCACATAAATTTATTTATTTTATTTAGATATTTAAGACAGTTCAATTTATTTTATTTTTTTTTTTAAATTTTATTTCCTATAAATAATGAGTTACGTGTCAAATTCCTCTTTTTATTTATTTAAGTTAAGGAAAGAAAATAAATAGATTTTTTTTTTAGGAAAGTCTGCTAGATTTTTTGTAACTAATAAGTGTAATTTGTTCACATATTTATAGCAAACCATAGGTTACCACTTTGGATCGACGCAGTGGACAATAGGCCAACTTGGTTATCATTATGGTCTACAAGTGGCTCCCATTATGATCAGAGACCATTATGCAGGCCGAAGTGACCATTCAGGTGACAAGTGACCATTATGTAATTGTGAGCCAAGTGTAAAAATGACCATTATGGTCATTCAAACTCAGTGGAGAATTTGCTAAGTTATTCTAGTTACTCCAACAAAGGTAGCTACGCTCTCTTAGACAGAAGATAACTTGGGAAAGTACAAACCACCAGTTAGCGGGTACGCATGTGATGAACTGGCTCTTGCAGGATGGGAACGTCACACCAACACTGGAAGAAACTAACGATGTGTATACCATTATGAACTTTAAATAAACTTAACAAATATAGACGTCAATGTAAAGTGAATGATAATTAATTAACATGTCGACACAGGAACATAAGTCAAGAAACTGAAGATGATGCTTGTCTTACTGGCACTAAGCTCTCCACTGCCATGAAAGAAGTAGAAATGTTCGCTCACACATAAATATAAAACCTAAAGGTTCAACAGAAGTTTAATTTTCCCACAATAAAATAAATAAAGAAGTGTTCATGTTTGAATAAAATGCATTCTACAAAACAAGATGATTTTTTCAATAGAATTAATACATTAAAACCAAAGGCTATTGTTTAGGAAAATGTAACACTAGATAAAAGTAACAGCAATTTATAGGCACTTCCATCAGAAAAGGAAAGTTATTTTTTAATCACATTTTTTTGTATGTGAACTGAACAAACTGAATTTTAATGATTTTCTTTTCCATCAAATAAGATGCTCACTTCTGTTTTGGGGTCTATTCTACCAGAGTACCCCAGTTGGGGTTGGGTTCACTTGCTGCTGGAACTAGACAAACTGAATTTTAATAGTTTTCTTTTCCATCAAATAAGATGCTCTTCTGTTTGGGGGGTCTATTCTGGTGTACCCCGGTTGGTGGTTCCGCACCTTAACAACCAGACTGAACAAACTGGATTTAATGATTTTTCTTTTCCGTAAATAAGATGCTCACTTCTGTTTTGGGGAGTCTATTCTGGTACCCCGGTTGAGTTTAGGTTCCACCTTAACAAGAACTGAACAAGCTGAATTTTAATGGTTACCTTTTCCATCAAATAAGATGCTCACTTCTGTTTTGGAGGTCTATTCTGTAGTACCCCGGGTAAGTGGAATTAGGTTGGGTTCGTTGTTAGGTGCGGAACCTGAAACCAGAATGGGCTACCTGAAAAAGAGCTATGTTTTCATTCATTAGAAGGCATATAATACTTCAAGTGTTTTATAGATTCCGCGTAATTTTTGTGTAAAATTATTGAAGTTAATTAATGATTAAATTTTAATTTTAAGACTAAAAATACGTCGATGCACAGTATTTTCCGGGTTTTTAAGGGTCTATTCTGGTCCCCGGTTGGGTCGAAGACATAAGTTAACGTGCGGAAGAAGCGTCCCAACCCAACCGGGACAAAACAAACCATGAACAACTTGTTTGGGTCCTGTTCTGTTACCCCGGTTCAGTTCCGTTGTTAACGATATGTGCTTAACTCCCAACTCAACCGGGGTAACTAGAACGAACCCCAAAATGTATTTTTTCCCTTTCGAAACTCTCCCCAACTAATATTAATATGAACGAGTCCTGACTTTTGATCCGTTTCTTTATCAGAACCATGGCTTTCGAAATGCTATTTACAGTCGTATATTTATCAAAAGTAATTGCAGCTCTTTGAAAGCAGGGTTCTTAGGGGCCGTCCACAAATGATGTCACGCTTGGAGGTTCGTGAAATTGTGACAGTTGTGGCAAGGGAGGGAGGGGTATTAACAAGAAGTGTGACATCTGCATTTAGTTAAAAAAACATTTAAACCATCAGATTAAATTTTGAAGTTATTTTTTGAAAATTACCAGAATTTGGGGTATTTTTTTTAATCAGGGGCTAAACAACTTTCATGTGATTTTTTCACTTATATTCCATATTTTCGAAAAAAAAAAGGCATTCAGGGTAGGTTCTGAGAATATGGTAGCAGCAGAATTCACCATTAGAAAAACATCTCCTGCTCACAAAATATCACATTAAAATACGTAGTTAAAGTTTAAAATAAAATTTGAAATACGGTCTATAACTCAGTCGTTTCTGAACTGTAAGTATATATTTATGTAATATAGCGTGACATGTGACAAGCAGAGGTCAAGGAGTATGATGAAGTGTGACACTTCGTGACAAAGAGGAGTGGAGGGTAAAATAGTGAAAAAAAGTGTGACATCATTTATGGACAGCCCCTTAAGTAGACTGATTTTCTTGTCGATAAAAGGCTATTGAAGCGAGCGAATCACTAACAAATGAAGTTGAAGAAATCTTTTCTAATATAACTTGATTTGATTTACCGATATAGATTCATCTAACGATCACTTGTTATGGTTTCTGAAAGACTTCTCACATCAATCGCAGATTTTCAATGAACAGGTAGGGGAGGATGCTGGAAGTGGTCAGAATCTGAAAAATCAAGCAATGTCTGACGTTCACTTATTAACTGATTTAGAAATTTCTTGAATCCTGGAGTTCCCTGAGAACAGAACACGTTTTTAATATCACGTTCGTTATATTGAATCAGTTTTGCTTTTAATTTGCCAGTGAGCTTTTTCTTCTAGAATTTTAGTCAATAATATTTTTAAAGATCTGCAGTAATTTGAATCCTAACTAATTAAGCAGATCAAAATAATTTTAAAAATTTAATTTTTTTCTTTTACTGTATCGAGCTTCGTTCAATTTTTATCTCACAAATCATAAAATTCACAGTTTTGGATAGTGAGACTCACAAGCTGACCACTTATATGAGTACTGTTTTTTTTTTCTCAGTTTTCTATCTCGAATTTTAAAGAGTTTTAACGTTTACTCACTTTCCTTTTTTTCCTATCATTTTACATCGTTTCCAGCGATATAAATACGAAATGGGAACATTCAGGCTCTATGTTTATATTCAGAGCAGAACAGTGTAATCTGCGCTGTCTTCTGACTCTGTCGAGCAGCAGAATATATTGATGCAGGGCGTGATTTCTAAGCAACAGATAAATATTTCGCCCTCTCTGCATTAAACAAATCTGACCATTGACGTAAATATTCGGGTCCCAGTCACAAGCAGCCAATCAGTTCATATCAACTTCCTGTAAAAATAGTAAAGATTAAAATGGTAAAAATTAAAATGGTAAAATTAAAATGGTAAAGATTAAAATATGGTAAAGATTAAAATGGTAAAGATTAAAATGGTAAAGATTAAAATAGTAAGATTAAAAAAAAATGCTGCAGTTTTTTAGGATATGAAAAGACTTATTGAAAAATGCAATGAAGAAAAGAATGCAATGAAATGTGAAATGCAACCCTTAACATGGTCATTGAACATGTAGTGTTTATAAATCCCAGACGATTCAGATGCTTTCTTAAAATTCGTTATTCATTCTTGGCTGTATCCAAATTGAACATAACTAACCCATTCTAAAGCACAGCGGTTGGACCCTTGTAGATTTACAGAGGGGTAGAAACGCAAGCTTAATTTTTGGGTAGGATTCGAAGAAGAATTTGAGATGATCTCATTCTAAAACTTTTATATCGTTCAAAATAAATTTAATCATAGCTATACTTAGCATATCTGACTGTCGATGTTCCAGAGGGTGTGTGAATTGCTCACAGTCGCATTTGCGATAAGTCATTAAGTAGTGTTCTTTGCGCACAAGCGTTGGAAGGAGTTGCAGTATTGTAAAAAAATTTATCGATGTCTATATGATTTGACTTGGCTTTGGCGTAGAAACCTTTGACATATGTGATCGATCAATGTCAATAGGAGAATGACACTTCGTGCCTTATAGCACAACCGTAGCCCTGGGTATGTACTAAGGACCTTAATAACTGACAGTGACTTTTTACGGGTATAATTTAGAATTAAACAATAAATAATTCATATAAATTAATCATATATTCATCAATACATGAATAATGTATTATCAATTTTCTCTTGGGAAAGTGGTGATAATCTCTTGAAAGAACCATCACACATCAATCACTCTCTTAAGTATGCATTCTCTATTGTCCTCTGGTTTTCGCCAGGATTTTCCTGCTACAAGGTATTAATTAGGATCAGTAAACCCCTGCAATGTGTGCAAATTCCACTAGTTAATGATGTGCGGAAATGCACCTGTGCGCATCCGGTTTAAAACCTACATTTTCATCTGCTTGTTTTAAGCTGCTTACTCCACCGGTCTCAGTCATTTCTGAGAAGCAGATCCTACCTTCGCGTTCTGCTGTTGTTGATATAGCCGAAAGTATGCAGTGACAAATACATTGTCAGATAAGGAAAATCCATAAAAAGATCAATCACTGATTAAACACGATTGCCACTCTTCCTTTTCCGGGTTTCTCGCGTTTT
>BGPR01018717.1:3597-30408 GCA_013235015.1 Araneus ventricosus | reverse complement strand
TTGATGACAATGGACTGCCTTTCACCTTTTTAAAGCCAGATCTTTCATATATATATATATATATATATATATAAATTTTTAGTTTAATATTTGTATATATTAACTATATATATATAGTTATATATTTCAATTAATCAAAATGTGTCATATTTTAAATATATACAAATATTAATCTAGAAATTGAACTTAAAAATCAATTACCTTATCAATAATCATACAGATGTAATACTAACGATAGTTTAATTAACACTATGAAAAAAGACATCATAGAAATGGAATTCCAACAATCAAATGCTTATCAGCCTTGGGAACTGATATGTCACGTTAATCTAGATTTGTACTGCCAACCCTCTGGGAAAGTCAATTGTTGGAAAAACAAAAAAATAGGGGAAAAAACTCCCCAAAATCTTTCAAGTTTAGAAACGAGAAAGTATGTAACTTATAACATACCAATTCAATAGTTATAATTATTGTTAGGATTTGAGCATTATTCTAAAGACAGTTCCGCATTTAATGTGAAAATATATTTGTAAATTAAGCTTATAATACTATAATAAAACACTATAAAAGTATTAACTATAAATTAAATTTAAACTTTTATAATAATATATACATTTTTGGAAATTTACATAAAAAAAAAGATAAATGAATATATGATGCAATCTTATTCTTAATAATGGCGCTATCTACCTATGAAGTGATTTACTAAAATCTTTGTTAATTCCATTATATATGATCACATCAAAAATAAATCTAAAAGACTTTTAATTTAACGATGCTAAATATTTCTTATTAACATAAGCATACATGAAATTTATAGGATAGCCATATCATCTAGCATTTTCAAGAAGTGTATCAATAGGAGACTGTTGTTTATATATATATATTAACAAAAGAAAACATCAAAACCAAGTCATAAAAGAATATGTTTTCGAATATGTTTCGAAAAGAAATGTTAAAGAATATGTTTTAACATTTCTTTTGTTAATATTTCTCACTTTTCGATTGTACTGCTGCATTGTCGCATTCACCGTATTAGTGAAGCTTTTTTCATTTTTTTAGAATTTATGCTAACCATAAAGTATCCGTTTCCTAACGTTTACTTCCTTTGAAATGGTATTTTCTCGATTAAAGTATTAATTTCTTGATTGGAGATATATATATTAATTATAGCCAATGTATATGAAATGACAGAACATCATATTCAAAAGGAAAACAACAGACAAAATAAAAAAATTACATTTTTTTAACAAAGAATTAATAAACAAATTTGTTAAATAATCCATGCTACCTGTCATATCACTACCTAAGCCAAAAACAATGACAAGGCAATATTCGCAGAAAATCAGAAAATTATTTTAATTTCTAAGACAACTCTGATACCATAATTAAATAACCAAATATAAGTTAATATTTAAGAAATTAATTAACAATTCCAAACTTAAAACTATAAAAGTGTAACATTTTAAAATATTGAAGGTTTTTTAAAGAGTTATAATATTATTTAAAACAGTGGCTCCATTTATGTTTAGGAAGATATATAAATAAAAAAATCCTATCAATACATTAATAAATATGATAGAAAATACTAAAATAAAATATTATTCTAAGTAACTTAAATATTCGTTATTCAGGGCTGATAACCGTTTCTGCTATTTCCACAATTAGGTTTCACGGATGGTTTGCGCAATAAAATCAGATTTAACATGACGAGGTAATCAACAGTCTAGTTAACCACTTTATTTGTTGAAATTACACATCTTGGATTATTTATAGACTTAAATGTATCGGCGTTCATATGACATCTTCACATATCCTTATGTTCTTATTGGCATTTCTTAGTATTCTTAATTTATGTGGTTTTAAATTAGTTATAGTATAGTTAAAGATTTGCAAAGAGTTGCCTAAGTTGTTTTCCTTTTGAACATGATGTTGTGTTATTTCATATTACATTGGTTACAATTAATATATATATTCTGTTTACACTTTTTATAGGATGCATGGAACTTTATTTGTAAATAGAACTTTATAATTATATCAAAACTAAATTATACGTAAAAAACATAATGTTCTAAAATGAAGCAAAAATAAATTCAGTAAATTTTTTGCAAAAGACCTTAATTTTAACTATAATATAAGTGATTAATGTAAATCCAAATAATATATGTATACTAATAAATGTTTTCATTCTACGGTAATTCTGCTATTTCATTAATTCTGTTTTTATTTATTAGTATTCATATATTATTTGGATTTAGATTAATTATGTATATTATGGTTTAAATTAAGGTTTCTTGCAAAGAATTTACTAAATTGTTTTATGTTAGAACATTATGTTTTCTACTTATAATTTACTTTTGATATAATCACTATATATACTGTTTACACTTTTTATAGGTTGCTGAGCACCTTATATATATATATATATATATATATATATATATATATATATATATAACATACAAGAAACTAAGACAAAAAAGAAGACAAAAATTTAATCAATTGAAAAATATCAAGGCGAGCCGCTCGTCAGGAAGAAAAGCCCGTCTATGATATTAATAAGCGCTTTTTTCTGCCAAAAAGCATACGAAAGAACGCAAATTTTTGTTGCTATCCTGTCAAAAAGCTCAAGACAATTAAAAATGGAAATATTCTGGAATAAAAGACAAATACAATGATAACGATCTAAAAAATTGAAAGCAAAAAATCCGAATACATAAGACCTAGCTTAAAAATAACACAGGAGTATTCACAAAACAATAAAAGAGAAAAAAGGATATGGCTTACCACCGCCAGGAATATATATATATATATATATTTCTTGTATTTCGAGGTTATCTTGAATAATATGCGAGTATATTCCAACTGCGAAATAAGTAAGCTTTCGCACGTGTCAAGGAATATTTGCATAAACAAATAGAGGCCAATTAATGCCTTGTTGCAAAAAAGAAGAACAGCTATGTTCACTAAAGCATATATGTAACTCGGCCTGTCGCGCTTTTATCGCTTATGAAATTCACCTATTTAAATTCTCTGCATCCTTCATATTATTATTTTAACACAAAAGCAGTTCTACTATTATTCACCACTACAATAGATACGATGTTTTCAATATCAAATTAAAAAGACTACGAGTTTCAATGTCAGGTCAAAAGCACCAGTCCCCACAGCGGTTGCGATGGAGGACGAAGAGGAAGCGGCGAAACGTGCTCGTCTGTCTGCAGACAACGACAGTGCTATGGGAGACCTTGACCCACGAACTAGACCAGCTGTGCCCGGAAGTTCCTGCGAATACTGCATTGAAAAGGTGCGTCTGGAATCGGAGATGGTTAAATCCCGTGTAAAGCTTGAAGGCCTGTTTTAGCTTATCAAGACGATGGAGCAAGACTACTACCACCCAGTTGATGACTCAGAGGAGTACAAGACCTACTGCGCTGAGTACAAGGCCATAGAGACGGAGCAGGAAAAATTGAGAGGTAAGAGGAATTTGATTCCTATCTGTGTAGAGCTAAACTGTGAAATTCGCAAAATTGAATCAGATGTTGAGGATAAAATGCATGATATTGAATATAATTCTCCCAATAGGCGTAAAATAGCTAAAGCACGTAATTTGTTTAATAGCCCAGCTAAATTAATTGAAATTTCTAATAAATATGAAGTGCTAAATTCTGAGGAGATTAACGAAACGATTGAGGTTAATGATAATCCTGATAATAGTAAACAAGCTGCGGAGGAACCTAGAAAGCTCGAAAAAAGTAAAATTCCTCCAATAATGTTGAAGTATGTAAAAAATTATGTGGATATCTTAGATGTAATTAGAACTACTTGCGGGCCGACCGAAAATAAATTCGGCAATGGTTACATAAAAATATTCACTATTAGCATTGAGCAATACCAAAAAGTTCAAAGCACTTTAAAAGTGCAAGGCTTCGACTACTATCTCGTCCGCCCTATAGATAAACGGCCATTAAAGGTTGTTATTAAGGATCTCCCCTTAGACCATGATACTGATGTAATCAAAAATTGTCTTAAGAAACACGGATTCGTTATCGGCAAAGTTACCCGCTTAACCCAGTTCAGGACGAGACAGCCACTTCCATTCTTTCTTGTGGAAGTTGGGAAAAGCGGAATTTCGACCAAACCTGAAGAAATTTTAAACTCAAAAACCTGAATCATCTGAGCATTACTGTCGATCCATATAGGAGCAGAAAGAAAACCATTCAATGTTTCAAATGTAATCGCTTTAATCATACGGCAGAATTATGCAGTATGACCCCCAGATGTTTAAAATGCGGCCAAAGTCATACAAGAACCGAATGTGAAATTAAGCAAAGAATCGAGAAACCTATTTGCATTAATTGCAACCAAGTTGGCCATGTGGCTGCCTATAGAGGATGTGCAGAATTCCCGAAACTAACTACAGCTCATAAAAATAGAAATAATAACTTTGACTCAAATAAGTACCTAGTTAATAGTAATATCTCATATGCACAGAAAGCAAACGGAACTAGCGCTAATACCCTGGATTCGGAGCAACAGATGGCGCCACCGGCGCATAGACCAGCAAATAATGTAAACAATCAATCAGCAGCATTTGCAAGTACGTGCATTGAGAGTAATGCAAATAATACCCCAATACCCGCAATTTCGGGTAACAATGACCTTTCAGTCCTTATGACTGCATTAAAAGAATTAAGAAAACTTATGAAGGAAGCCCCACAATTAATTGCAGCTTTGCAAGCAATGAAATATGCTAACAATACTGCAGATAAATTACAACTTCTAATGAATGCTTGTGCCAGTTCTGACTTCCTCGACGATCCGTAATGTTCAACTCAAAGATGCTCAAAATTGTTTTCTGGAACGCAAATGGGATAAAAACTAAAATCAATGAGTTTAGATTATTTGTAAACAAGTACTGCCCCGATGCTATACTCCTTCAAGATACCCACCTGAGACCAGACCGAAAAATCTTCCTGGCAAATTATAATTCCTACTACTCATACAGAGCTAATCAACATCCGCAACACCCCAGTGGTGGAACAGCAATTTTAATCAGAAATAATATTCCACATAATCAAATTATCCCTCCCAATCTACGTTACGTGGAGGCATGTGTTGTTGCAATTAATTTTAAAAATCAGGATCCAATCACATTAACCTTGATTTACGTTCCCACCACTTCTGATACTTCTATCTTCACCTTTGATATTGAAGTTTTATTGCAAATCAGTCCCAATCAAATACTCTGCGGAGATTACAATGCGCATCACACCTCCTGGGGTTGCAATTATGATTGTCCAAGAGGGAACTCCATTAAAGCATTTGCTCTACAGGCGGGACTTGAAATCCTTGCACCAAGCACCCCAACTAGATTCGGCACAAACTCTGCAAATACCATTGATTTCGCTATAGTTAAAAATTTTCTCTATCCATATGAAATTCATTCCATTTCCGAACTCAGCTCTGACCATAATCCAATTACGCTTAATTTCTTTCTGCAATACTCGATCCCTAAATATCCTGGAAAACTAAAAACTAATTGGAAAAAATTTAAAGATACTCTTAAAAACTCTGAATTCATTAACCCGCATTTTGTAAACACGGCGGAGCATCTTGATAGTGTAGTATGTAGACTTGAAGATGAAATAATTAATGCCAAGATTTCCTCTTCTAATCCAGTTAAGGAAAATTATATCTATCATGATAGTAAACTTAGGGAATTGAATTCTGAGAGAAATCTTGCCAGGAAGATGTTTCAAACCTACCGTGACCCAGTCCTCAAGAGAAAACTTAATAAATTAAACAAACAAATTAAAAAACTTGATCAGAAAATTGAAACCGAAGCCTTCACAAATGAGCTTTTGAATGTCAACGCCACTGATGGCACGGTTTGGAAATTTGTGACCCCCTTTAAAAAGAAAACTAAAAGCATTCCATGTCTTAATGGACCGGGAGGTATTGCTAACACTGACTTAGAAAAAGCAAACTTCTTGGCCGAAGGCCTTGAGACACAGTTTACTCTAAACAATATTACCAATCCTGACACTGAGGAATTAGTCGCTGACTCTGTCATGCGCTTTCGCACCGAAGCGAATTCTGTCTGTAAAGACTTTGATCCCCCTCTCCCATCTGAAGTCCTAGACTGCATTAAAAGTCTGAGTATTAATAAAGCCCCAGGCATCGATGGAATAAACAATAAAATGATTAAAAACTTGCCCTTACATACTATTTTAACAATAACCACAATTATCCATAAGATTATGACCCTTGGTCATTTTCCCACTAGGTGGAAAACAGCCACTGTAGTTCCGATTTTAAAACCAGGGAAAGACCCCACAGATACAACCAGCTATCGACCTATCTCCCTATTACCAAGTTTAAGCAAGATTGCTGAGCACTTGATCCTAAAACGACTCAATAATTATCTTAAGGAAAATAACGTACTTTGTCCCGAACAATTTGGTTTCCGTGAAAAACTATCTACCTCTCACCAACTTATCAGAGTCGTTGAATATGTCACAGAGGGGTTTGCCAATAAACAGAAAACAGGGGCTGTTTTCCTAGATATCCAGAAAGCGTTTGACAGGGTCTGGGAAGATGGACTTATCCATAAGCTTATACACTACAAGACCCCCTCCTACCTTATTAAGCTAATAGATTCTTATTTATTAGAAAGAAAATTTGCAGTTAGAGTCAAGAATGAACTCTCAAGCACCAAAAACATTAATGCAGGCGTGGCACAAGGGTCGAAAATTGGCCCGACTCTTTTTGCCCTGTATATTAATGACATTCCCAAACAATTCAATACTTTATTATGCATGTACGCAGACGACACAGCAATACTTGCCCGGAACAAAAATCCCAATTATATTCAAATTGCTCTTAATCGCCATCTTAAAGCACTTGAGGACTGGTTCATTAAATGGAAAATAGAAATCAACGTCTCAAAAACTGAAGCTATTATGTTTGCTAATGCGCGTAGGTACTCCAGCTTTCCCCTCCCCCCCATTAAGATTAATGACAGAATTATCTCCTGGTCTCAGGAATGTAAGTATTTAGGTCTTATTCTTGATTGCAAATTAACTTGGAAACCCCATTTTATCTACCTTAAAAATAAATTCTGAGACACCGCGCGTAAACTTTTCCCATTAATATCTCGGAAATCTAAAATGCCTAGGGAAACGAAGTTACTCGTTTACAACTCCTATTTGCGTCCCATTCTAACTTATGCCTGTCCGATCTGGGGTTATGCCGCTAAAACCAACATTAAAATAATTGACGTTCAATATCACTCAGTAATTCGGTCAATCTGCAATGCGAAATGGTATATCTCCAACACCGAAATGCGTAAAGCACTTAACTACCCCTCTCTAAAGGAATTCATTGTCAAAATTGCAACAAAATTCTTTAATGCTCTCGACACGCATGAAAATGCAGCAATTCAACTTATTCCTAATTATATCCCCAATATTCTCCTGTAATAGTAATGCACCTTGTCCTCCTCCACGCAGCTTGTTTACATTACTCACTTTCCGACTTTTTTTTCTCCCACGGCCCTCTCCTCAGATATTAACCATACACAGTTAAGCTCTCACAGTTTCACTCTCCTCCACTCCGTCTCAAGATCTTCTCTTCTGGCCTCCGCTAGATTCCTGACTTCCCCAGTTCTTCTCAGAGCTACTGTGCGAAGGACGTAGCTTCTATGAAGCTCCAATGTACACACCCCCTCCCTGTCTCTCCTCACTGCCGAAATGAATCCTATTCAGCTCATTGTCAGATACTTCACGCCATGTTGGACTCAGTACTTGTCAAGAATGGAGGTAGCCCCTTTTTGAGGGGCGGGTACTCCGGAATTTGTCAAGAACGAGTTTCAATGTGATAATCGCCCTTTTATAATATATAATTAACGCTGCGCTAAAATCCAAAAAACTTTAAAGCGGTGTAAGTGAAAATGAAAGGCGCATTTTTTCTTGATTTTTCTTTCTCTGCGCTTAGTGCAAGTTAACAAACTACTCAACTCTACCCAAAGGCGCATATTGTGGTCAAGGACATACAATTTCTATCATCCAAGTTGGAAGAGCTAATTCGACGCTAAGGCTTCAGAAAAGACAAAAGCATATGAGATTTTTCTATCAATGAAGCGAGAGAAGGCTGCTTTCTCATGGACCCTGTCTGTCTTTTTTCAAGTTCGCATTCGCCGTAAGCATGTGGCGCTGCAATCGTGTGCGAACGAAGAAGGATATGCACGGGTTTGACTCTGGAGTTAAGTTATCAACCGCAGCGCCCTCGAACTAATTGGCTGGAAGCTTAGCGATCATATATCCTTCTCCTCTCGACAGAAATTATAACATAAAGAACGGCATGTTAAACTTCCCTACCGTAAAGGATCTATTTAAGAACACGAGTGAACTTTCGTTTTTTCTGTGTGTGTGTGTGGGGGGGGGCGGGGTAATTGCTGTGAAGATAACTGATTTTTAAAAGTTCTAAATCAAGACACACAAGAGAACAATTTCGCCTCTTTCAATATATTTTAAACCTAATTGGAAATTATTATTAATTATAATAGTATCTTCTGTTTGTTGTAAGCATTTACTAAAACAAAATAAAACGGAAATAGAAATTAGATAGTGATTAAAAACATTTCTAATAAAGAAAATCGTTTCCAAGTTTAGTACAGTAACATTCTGGAACTAGAGATGTTTTTAAAACAAAATTTTTGGGAGTTCAGGTGGTCAAAGGTAGCCTTTTTGAAAAATCGAATATTTGAAATTGTGATAAACTAATTTTTTTTGTCTTCCCAAATCAGTATATCTTTGCGTAAACCTATACATATTTGTGAGTTGGCTGCATTTTACGATTAGTCAGGACAAAAGACTAAAAATCACCTACTATACTGATAAAGCCAGCGCGAATTGTCATCTGAATTGCTGTAACATTTGAAAATATTCGTCATATGGAATAATTCTGCGCTTTGAATCATATTGCATTATTCCTTAAAAATTTGTGTAGTCCTGTATTTGATAGATTTATTGCTGATTAATATCACATGAATAAAAATAATGTAAACAGGGGCGGCTCGTGTGTAAGGGCTGCGGAAATGCAGCGCCCCCATCTTTTTTCATTGTATGAATTTAATAACTTAATAATTTAGTTTTGCATGCAATATCCGAATCCATCAATAAAACTAGCTCAATAAAGCTGCGGAAAAAACAAGGTTATTTCAGAGAAATTTTTCCTCTCCGCTGTATTCTCACAAAGCTTTTCCCCCTTCGGGAACTATAAAATCCCTTTGTGCCGATTGCACCAACTTAAGCATGCGCATTTGCAATGTGATCTCATAATTTCTTTTTTTCTCAGTAACTAACAAGGGAACTATAATCCCGGTAGCACCCTAGAGAGAGGAAAACTGTGTGTTAAGCGTTTTTTCCTCGAAATCAAAGCTTGGAAAATGAATAAGGAAGTACAGAAATAATTATTTGGCAAATGAAAAGATTAATTTAAAAATATTGTATTGTCAAAGAAAAAGTTATTGATCTTTTCGCACGAAATAAGGACAGAAGAGTAAATTTCATATTTAAGTAGCTTTTATAAATATCGTTAAATAATATAATCTTTTGCATTTCCGTCATACTATAAAAAATTTCTTGTAAATAAAAATCTATAATTTCACAACATGGATATTTATTTTTAACTTATACTTCATGAATGTCTGTAATGTTCAGCCGCAGTTATATAAATCCTTATCAACGAAAGAAAAAAATAATTGTGAAAATATATTATAAACATAAAGTTTTAATCAGCATTAAATGAAAAATAATAATTTCTAAATGAAAATTTCTTTAATGAAAATACTCTTTATCAAGTAAAAATCTGATAATTTTTATTTATGATTTATTAAATTATTTAAAATTAATTTATAAAAAGTGCAAATAATGCAGAAATTCTCATAGATGCAAAAAAGTAAGTTACAGCACCCCGAGGTTGATAATCCACGAGACGCCACTGAATGTACACGCTAACACTACATTTTTAAATATTACTGCTAATGTATTAGCTATTCTGACATCATATTTTATAGATATTTCCATGCTATATTGACGCAATTTTTGTATCGAATTATTACATCTGTGAATGACTTGGTTTCAGTTTATAAGTTTAAAATTGTGGTAATTCGATGCCCGAAAAATTTCCGGCAATACCCAGATAGCAATTATAGTTTGCAGCAGACTTGAACTGCAAGTCTGCAAGCTTTCTGCAAATTTGTCACGACAAGTGTGCAAGTGTGAAACAAGCTTGCAGCAAGTTAACGCAAGGCTCGAAGTCACCATAGGACGAACTCTCAGCAAGTTTGCCGCAAGCTTGCATTGCAAACTCATTGCAAATTATAGCAAAAACAGAGTACGAACACAACCCGGAATAGAACTCGCGACCTCCCGGTTCCGAAGCGGAGACGCTAACCATTGAGCCAGCTGAACTCTAAGAGGCGAAGATAGATTTCGCTAATACATCGTTCGATTCGATTCGTATACGATTTATTTTAAACTTTTTTCTTGATTTCGAGTCAAAGAGAGAGCGATTTTCGCTAATAACTACGTTTCGCTAGCAGAATAAAATATGAAATTAGAGTTCAAAAGTAATTACTTTAAAATGGGACAAAATGTCTAAGTTATTTTTCAACAAACACTGACTGTTTTTTAGATTTAATTTTGTTTATAAACGTTAAAATTTCAACCTTAATTAAAAGGCGATATAGTTTTCTTTAAAGTGCGAGTGATATATTTAGTAAAATGATGGAAAATGTTTCAAAAATTTTTTTTATAAAAAAGTTATTTTTTTCACAAATTATCATTGATTTATTGAATTAACAAAAAGAAGGGCGGTCAAGGATATGCTATTAAAAATCGGATGTTTTTTTAAAACAGAGACAAAGATAATTATCTCTTTATTGTGCTATCTTTGCATGAAGCTTGTTTTGCAAATTTGCTGCAAGTTTGATTTGCAAGGGAGGTGGCGCTATTTGTCACATCGAACTTGCAGCAAATGCGTTGCAAGCGAGGGCGGTGCTAGTTGTCAGAGCGAACTTGCTACAAGTTCGTTTCAAGTTTGACGCGTCAAATTTTGCCGTGACAAGGGAATATGAAGTCAAAATCAAACTTGCTGCAAACTTAAGTGCTATCTGGGTACTACTTAAGCTGGTCCCCATCAAAGGACAAAACGGTTTCGATGGACGGTTGCTCCTTCAATGTGTCCTTGAGCGTAGGGGGTTGGACGCCCCTTCTTTACGATCTGACAATCCCCCAAAAAGGGATGACAGATGCAATGTGAATTTGCCTTTTAGGCGGATGCAAATAGTTTTTTTTTTGGCGTTTGTATTTTCACTGTCCTTTCATTTTCGCGTTGGACTTCGCACTTGTCGTTTGTTGCTGTTGCGTTTGTCTTCTATGGATACCAATACTCACGCTGAGACAGCTTTAGAGGTGATGATGATGGGGGTGATTTTAAACCAGAAGCAACAAAAGAAAAATCTGGACTTGAAAATGGCTGCTGCGACGGAAAAAAAAAGGCTGCGTTTCTTAATTGCTTCTTTATGTGTGATTTTTATAAAAAAAACTTTGAATATATTTTTTTCAATGTTCGGTGGATGTAAATACATGGATATAGGTCTTTTCTGCCAACTTATCTTAATATGAAAAATTAGCTTTATAATCTAAATGAACATTGTTTTTCTGGTTTATATCTGTTGCAAACATTTAGATTAGCATACCCTGATTATAGGGTAGATGCTCCAGTTTTGGCCACCTTAAGAGAAAATTTGAAATGGAAATTTCACAGTGGATGACAGTTTAAAGCAGTGGCGAATCCAGAAGGGGAGGCTATCGGGCTGCAGCTCTCCTGAACTAAACCAGCATTTTTGATTTTATTTAAAATCACTACAATTGTTTGTTCTTAATTTCCCTTTAAAAAATAATAAAAACGTGAAAACATTGCTTTTTGGCTTGACATGCTCGAAAATTTTCCTGCTTTTCTAGTCATTCCACTTGTACTTGCAGCGTTGACGCGGTCGAAAACATTTTCTGTCAAGTTATTTCACTGTATTTTTTATTAAATTATCGAAAGTATTGTAGTGCTCTTTATGATTCTTATTGTCAGGTGAATAAAGTCTGTAAAGTTTAAGTGTTTTGGTTTGTATAAGTCATGAGGTTTGATATTCGTCACGGCGATACAAAATTTGTATAACCTCAGCACCCCCCCAGACCCGAATTCTGGATTCGCCACTGGTTTAAAGCATATTAAATCATACTTATACTATTCTTTAGCAAATTTTATTGATTTTCTGCTAGTTATAAAATTTTTCTTGAGAATATTTTAGATTTAGAGTTATGAATTTTTAAATAAATTAACCCAATTTGCACCAGTTTTGGCCACCTCTATGCACCAGTTTTGGTCACACTAATATTATATTTTTAACAGACACTTTAATAAATTTTAAGTAAAAATAAATCTTTTTTATGCAATATATATTTTAGTACATTTTTTTCTGTTATTTTAAATGTGATTTTTTTCAGGAATTTAAAAAGATATGCAATAAAATTTACCTAAGCTTATTTTAGCTGCAGATTTCAGTTTTTAAAAAAAGAAACATGAATTCAGAAAACAATAATTTAATTTTGTTGATAAATACAAACCGTAATTTAATTTGGTTGATAAAATACAAACTGTAATTTAATGTGGTTGATAAAATGCAAACTATATATACTCGCATATTTTTTTTTATAAAATATGAAACAAAAAATGGGGAGAGGAATAAACTTACATTGCAAAAGCATAGATTTTTTAAAAAAATCTTACAACTCAAGAATTTTTATTATTATACTCACTAACAATATCCACAAATATGTATTTTTATAATTTTTAATTGCAATATTAATCAAATTCATCAGAATCATTTTTAAAATTAGAACAATCCATGCATATAAAAGAATATTCCTCATAACTCGAGTCAGGTTCCTCAAGTTGAAATTTTCTAACATAAATATGAGGTAAACATTCAAAATGGAGATGTTTCTGACATTCCATTTTGAATGGCCTTAACTGTATTACCAACTTTAGATGGTGAGTAGCAAAATTTTTTATGGAAATGCTACCTGCCTTTTTACTTTTAATTGGAGCCATTGCTATGTAAAATGAAAACAAACAAAACTAAATCACTTACTTTTATTTTAGAAACAAAACTAAATCAGTTACTTTTCATTTTGGAAACAAAACTAAACCGATTGCTTTTATTTTAGAAATAAACTTAAGTTAGTTGCTTTTATTAAAATCTATTAATGCCGACTCTTTTTCTGCAGACCAAACATACTTTTTGGCATCCATGGTGATGGCGTTCACGTTATGAAATTGCTTCTGTGTAGTCCGAAAATCGCGTTTAAGTTTTCACTGACGTCACAGTGACACACGCGAGTCGAACCTGATTGGTTCAGTTATTCACGCCCATGGACTTCGATAAGCGCTTTCTAGCAAAACGAAAAAGATCCATGTTTGCTTTGCGAGATAGTAAAACCGGTTCGAACGTCCGAGAAGCGTGTTTGCTCTCCCATGGTGACGAAATATCATCTAGTGTGATAAGGCTTAAGAGGTCGTCAAAAGAGGTTACTTCAGCATTATTTCCCTGGGCCAAAAATCCCGTGAGGAACAAAAGGGATTTTTAAATGAGGTGGCTAATAAAAGTGTTTTCCTGCAATAATGAAGTTTTTCCACGTTTAATTCTTTTAAAATATTTGTATTTGTAATAATTATATTATATAATATTTATATACTAAAACAGCGGGAATGATATCCCTTAAGTTTTCTTGTATATTCCCTAACAAGTGTGGAGAAAAAATGAAGCGAACGACAGTAAAACACAACAAACGGCTCTTACACAGGTGGAGAAAAAATAAGAAGACGGCATTACCCACGAGTTTCCTTGGCGAGCAAAGGCGATAGGCGGGTACTCGCCAATACGCAATATGAAAGAAAGGTGAAAGGCAAGAAAGAGAGAAAAGCGCAAGACAAAGAAAGTTGAATATGCAATTTGAAAGCATTTTTTCAACCGAATGAAACGAAAATTGGAAAAGTAACTACAGTTAATACTGGCAGAATTTTAATTTATCTAAGTCATAGGGTTTAGGATTTGTTGTATTCACAATCAAAAGATTATACAGACCGAAATCCAGTCAATTCTTTGTCGGATTTGGTCCAAAGTTTGATACGAACCTATATTCCTTATGATAAAACTGTGCACCAAATTTTATCTCTTTAGCTATTTAAAATCCTTTTTACATGAACGCGGAGAGACAGACTTATTGTGGATGGAGTTTGTCCAAAATTTGATGGAAACTTACAAATTATGTGTAAATATCACATACCAAATTTCATCCCTCTAACTCTAATTGTTTTTCGGTTTTCATGTTCACAGACAGACAGATATAATTCCAAACTTGTGGTTTTTGGACTCAGGGATATCTGAAACGTGGAAATTCGTCAAAATCGTCATTTTGAATTTTTTATAATTACAATACTTTCTCCTTGTATACTTCGTATACGAGAAAGTAATAAAAACATCAATTTCCCCTTACTTTTTAAAAAACAATTTTAATAAAATATTATAGTGAAATATAGCCAAAGAAATTTCCTATTAGAGAATATAATTACAAATTTTCCTACTTAATTTAAAACTGCGCAAAGGTTTTTGTCTTCTGTTAAAATAATTATTGGATGACGCTTAAATGTAAACACTTTTTCAGTAATTGTAACTACGTAACGCCTTCTAAAAATGCTTTATTTCACCAATTTACATCTTTACAGTATAATTTGCCTATTTCACGGCCAAAATATTTAATAGAATGGAAGTTATGGTACCTGTCCAATTTAGACACTGGTTCCAATTCGGCGGCTCTCCCCTAAAATTCGTGTAAATAGGGGAGTGCGTATCGAAGAGGGGACGTAGATTTTTCGAAGTTTAGGAAGTCAATAGTCATTGTACCGTTCCTGTCACTTCCTTTCCATGTTAATTAGGAGACATAAAACTAATAATATAAAATAAATTTGAGAAAAATTCGTTTTATTTGTACTGTAAAGCACAAAATTACAATGTAACTTTTCCTGTTTTTTTATTAGCATAATCCCGATTAGGTCATTATCATCTATAATACGTGTTAATTTATGTTCAACTTAAAAAATTGCAATTTCCTAAATAGCCGAGTCATTGTCAATGATTGCAGAAAATTTTCAATTATTTTTAATTTAGAAAAATTTCTCTCACAACTTCTGGTTCTCCAACTAATTGCTCAATAATTCCGAAAATCACTATAATATTAGGAACGGAGCTTCCTACCTGTAATTTTGAATGAACTGTTCAAAGGGGTGCCATCTTTACATGTTTCAGTTCTATCTTCGCGAGAGGTAGCGAGCAGAAATGAAATTTATAACTCTTTTTTTTCGATATGAAATTGTTTTTTGTCAATGTCAGTATTATCGTATAATCAGTCGACATTTATGTTATTCATTCAATAAATTAGATGGCAACAATACGAGCTGTTGATTACGTTCTATTCGATAAACGCAGCCTGCAACAGCGCACCCATGAATAGACTAATTCCAGTCGGGTGTGCGTACATGAGTTTAGTTTTCATATCGTACCATGCACCGGAATTGGATTTTACATAAGGCCAGCCTGAGCCCTGCCACAGGGTGCAGCAGCGCATATTTACGGATCCTACTATGGTTTGGATTGAGGTCGCTTTTCATTGGCTCTCAGCGTCACGTGACTTCGCTTGCTTCTGAATGACGTCATAGGAGCGCGCTTAGTTTGGATTTCGATTTTTGTCTTAGCTATTGTAAAACGGAGAAACCAAAATTATCTTTATCTTGAATTCATCATTCCCTTTAGAAATATCCAAATAATCGTAATTAAAAGATAATTTTGGTTTTGCCATGACTACTCACCATCTAAAGTTGCAAATGCAGTTAAGGCCATTCAAAATGGAATGTCAGAAACATCTTCATTTTGAATGTTTACCTCACATTTATGTTAGAAAATTTCAACTCTGACTTGAGTGATGAGGAATATTCTTTTATGTGCATGGATTGCTTTAATTTTAAAAATGATTCTGATGAATTTGATTAATGTTGCAATTAAAAATATATATTTATGATATTGTTAGTGAGTATAATAATGCAAATTCTTGATTTGTAAGGTTTTTTTAAAAATATGCTTTAAGTATTTGAAATGTAAGTTTATTCCTCTCCCCATTTTTTGTTTCGTATGTTATAAAAAAAAGTTATTGAAGTATATACAGTTTGCATTTTATCAAACAAATTAAGTTATTCTCTACATTCCTGTTTCTTTTTTTTAAACATAAATCTGTAACTAAATTCAGCTTAGGTAAATTTTATTACATATCTTTGTAAATTCATTAAAAAAATCCCATTTAAAATAACAGAAAATAATGTACTAAAATACATATTACATAAAAATTATTTATTTTTGCTTAAAATTCATTAAAATGTCTGTTAAAAATATAACATTAGTGTGGCCCAAACTGGTCAAATTGGGTCAATTTATTTAAAAATTCATAACTCATAATCTAAAATATTCTTCAGAAAAATTTTATAACTATCGGAAAGCCAATAAAATTTGCTAAAGAATATAGTATAAGTATGATTTTAATATGCTTTAAACAATCGTCCACTGTGAAATTTCCATTTCAAATTTTCTCTTAATGTGGTCAAAACTGGAGCATTTTCCCTATTACCCAACACATACTTAATTAGGATTTGTAGTTTCTCTGACAGTTTTAAGATTGGTGCAGTTTTTAGTAGATCTTTTTTAAAAAATGATTTAAAGGCCTTAAGCAATGATAATGAGAATAAAATACTATAATCATTAAACGAAGCTTGGATCAAATAAACATTTTCTTATTTGAGTATATTTCTAAAATAGTTTGCAATTCTATGTCACTACCTACGTGATCACACTCGAAGAAATTTGGAGTTGTACTACTTTTGTGTGATGCTTCAGATTTTAGTAATTCTGCAGTAGAATAATTTGAAAGGTAGGTAAAAAAGTTTAACCAAAAGTATATTTTGTGTAGGAAATGGTATTTTTTTTAACATAGTGGTAGCAACAGCAGGTAAAAAAAAGTATAAAATAAATACAAATAGAATTGGGAAAATGCATTAAACAATATTGGGAACTACGTTGAACAATATTGGGAACTACGTTGAACAATATTGGGAACTACGTTGTACAATATTGGGAAACTACGTTGTACAATATTGGAAACTACGTTGTATAATATCGGGAAACTACGTTGTACAATATTGGGAACTTCGTTGTACAATATTGTAACCCAATATTGGGCAATATGGGAAAAGTCTTACATTTTACTTTGTCACAATATTGTAAATCAATATTGTACAATATTGATTTTTCCAGTTTTACAATATTGAGCAATATAGTGTGCTACTTGGGTTAAGTTGACATACTTTCTGTGAACTTCATTGTTCAAAAATCGTAATTACAAAGTGCAACTCTCTACACAGCAAACCGTTGAACCTAGCTAGTAAATTTGGCGTGTAGTTTCTTCTTGGGTTGTAGATGGTCACTATGAAAGAATTTTTCAAAATGTTAAATAAATTTTTATTTAACTAAAAATTATTCTAAATTTATACTTTTCCTGAAAAAATTCGGAGCAAATAATCACACAAAAACCGTTTATAAAACATTTTAGAAGTTAAAAAATAGCTTTCCAGTCATAGCATCTTTATGTCATTGAAGATTTATTTTATATTTTAATTTCATAATTACTTTTAAAAACAAACTGTGATCGTGCTTTAATTGAATGAAATGAAAATGATAGAATAGTTATGATGAAATTCTAACCAATATCATTATTTCATCAAATCTTTCGGTTGCGTGTTCTTATCACAGTTAACGTTATGATTTTTTTTAAATGCTTTCTTTTTGTATTAACCTTCAAAGCAGAATTCTGTTTCGCTTTTATATACAAAAAAATTATGAGCTTAGACTGCTATTTTTTCTGTAAATTAGATTATATAAGAATCGATGTGCAATGCAATGACTCATGCAATGAAGCCAAGTTTAAATATGACAGAAAGGTGATTAAAATTTAAACTCGAATAATGAAACATAATAATCATTCAAAGTATAATATTTAAGTACAGTAAAACTCCGGTTAACCGTATTCGGGTTAACCGAAACCCAAACCCTCCGAAATGCCTTTTGAATCGCAAATCCAAAACAAAAATCCCAAAAAACTTTTACTGTGGAAATAATCGCGAAGGAAAGACTTTTTTGCAAAGTTATCCCCACTTTTTCTTTTAACCCAGCACAAGAAAGTCTGACTAATATTAGGATGCAAAAATTAAAATTAATGGGTATTAACAACATTAATTACGATATTGTTAACTATCAGTTGCATTGTACCCGAATTCGCCAGTGAGAATATTGCGCCCGACGGAGTGTTAGCTTTCATAAAGAATATAAATTTAGCCTACAAAGAGAGTTTTGAATTCATTTTGCACTCAAACCATTTCAGAATCACATACTGGAATTAGATGCAAATCAGGGGTGTTAAGAGAGAACTAAATAAGAAAAAATTATGAAAACATCCTTAAACCCTTGCGGCGCAGTGTGCCAGCTGATGGGACACATAATCTCACTCGCTTCTCAATCGTTAAATTCGACTATAAATGAAAAATAATAGGTTTAGAATAGGGCTAATAGTACTCCTTTTTAGAATGTATATAGCAGCCTTATGAAATTTCGTTTCGGAATAGGAATTATTACAGATAAAATTTGGGAAAATTCCTTAACAGAGATAAGACATTTTTTTCAGTTCTGGACGTTTACAATTTTGGCAAATTAACTCGAAAATTTTCCTCCAATATTCTTGAAGTTTTAATTTATAATTTTCTATAAGATTCAGCAATATTTTTTGAGTGTATCAAGGTGGCTGTATCTAAGGGTTTCTCATATGAGGGGTGTGACCCCAAATTGGGACGACCCCTCTCGGAATGAAGTAAGGTTTTTTAAAATTTTTTTTATGGTTTTTATGTCTAGACAATAAACTAAACCCATTCATGATGTTTTTTCATCATATTTCAAAAAATTTAATACCTTGCGCCGAAAAGGGTTAAAGCAGCACAATTTTTGTCACACATATCAGAAGGTTCCGTCATTGTTTATTTTGCAACTACACCACTGACACAAAATAGCAATGTCTGTTCATGGCTTTACTAAAAAAACCGTTATCCGAAACGTCTTTCCTCCTTTATTTCGGTTAGCCGGCGTTGTACTCAATTAAAATTCTTGTTTTTTGAGGTATCTCGAATAATTTGCATATTATATTCCAACGGCGAAATATGTAATCTTTCGCATACGACCAGGCATATTTTCAAAAACTAATACATACCAGTAACGATAGTAATGCGAGAAGGAGGAACAATTATGTCCCCTTAGCATACTTGTATCACGGCTTGGCGCTCTTTCATCGCTTGTGAAACTCGTCTATTTAAATTCTCTATTCCCTTTAAACGCAAAATCTTTCAATGCATAAAGAAAAGAAGTTTTACTAGTATTTACCACTGAACTACACACAATTTTATTTATATATAATTTTAGAAGGTTGATTGTTTGTCCGCACAAACCTCCATATGTTCTTCAAAACTGCTCTTAAATTTGATTATTTCAGAGGTGTTAAAAAGAGCAGGAGAAAATCTTACTTGCTTCTTTTCTTTTTCTCTAAGTCCTTTATAATGCGAGTTTTCTTCTTAGTCATCACTAACTCAAATTGTATCAGGAGGCGTAAATCGTGCCCAATGAGCTGGAAATGTTTTGAACATCGGAAGAATTAAGTTGACGCCAAAGGTTTAGAAAAGACAGAAGCTTATGAGTTTCTCCGTCAGTAAAACGAGAGAAGGCTTTTTTTTTCATGGACTAAAGCTTTAACTTTTTAATTTGGCATCCTCTGCAAGCAGGTAGCGCTGCAATCCTGTGCGATACGGAGAAGGAAATGCACAGGTAGTAATAGTAGTGTAGTTAAATAAACGATCGCAGCTCCCTCTAACTATCAGGATATGGTTAGCGAACATGATTCCTGCTCTATTCGAGATAAATCATTAAATAAAGACGGCGTATTAATCCATTAATGTCTAGCGTCCTCATTTTTGAAGAAAGTTGCAAATTCACAACCGTGGCTAAATGAATCACATTCAAGTGTTAGTTGTTAGCTTTGTGTAACAAGATATATAATTTGTGTTCCGAATCCCTTACATAATTTTTCAGCTGTCATATGCCACTAGTTAGTGAGATTGTTAAATCAAAGTATCGTCATTTTTTTATATTATATCCTTCTATTCATTTACGAATCAATACAAGGAGTTCGAAAGTAATTTTTTTTTTTGATATTTTAATACATTTTAAAAATCTTTAAATATATATCAAGAAGAAAAGTACTTTAAAATGATTTTTACCGATTTTTCGATATTTATTTAAAAAGAATCCCTTCCACCCCATTGTTTTATTCGTAATTAATTATATATTTCAGTCATCCTAATTCTGGTGTTTCTAAAGTAAGTTACAAGAATTTTACTGAAATTTATGCTTTAAATTTAATTGAGCTTCAAAGGGACTCATGAGAACCCATATAAGAACTATTTAAGAACAATAGCAAACATTCGGCTGTATTTATTTATTTATTTAAGTAATTATTTTGTGCAATTGCTGTAGCAATTTAAAAAGTTCGTCATATTTACTGCTCGTTTTTGGCACATTATGTATTATTCCTTAAAATTTCGTAAATTTTGACAGAGTTATTGCCGAGTAATATGACTTATGAGGCGAAATAATGTGCACGATACCCCTACATACATACCGCATATAGTGAATATCAGAGATGGCTTCAGTACTATTTTTCTCTCTGTAAGTAAAAAAGAATTATCAAAATGATGAGAAAAGTATAGAAAGATATATATTACATGATGCAACTTCCAGTTCATTTTTTTGATGGACATTTTTCTTTTTTCCTGTTAAAAACCGGATTTATTTTCAACTATATTTCTGAGGTTATGTAAGCTTGTGAACTCCAACAAACCTTCATAACTTATCAGGATATACGGATCTCAAGGATGACTAATGATTGTAAATTTACAAATAAAATACTTTGGAAATGCTACCGTGTCAAAAACAACAACGCTTATCTAAAAGAGAGTGTAAATTTCTTATGTTCAAATCAGACCGAACAACGCTATAAATAAAGCTTTTCAACGTTTCAGTATGCAAATGTAGTGAATCAGAACATATTAGGATGGTGAGCATAGCTTGAAATTTTTGACTCTATAGTTGCAAAAATCCAAGAGTTATAACCATTTTGATAAACTTTTAATTGGAGGAATAATTAAAATATAAATAGAAAGACAGCCGATCAGTTGAGAAAGATGAAATTTCGGGGATAATCTGGCACTGTGGTGGCTAATGTTCAAAAGTTACGAAATGAGTTACGAAACTCTTTTGTTCATACAGATTGCAAGTGGGAGGATTTTAATTAAAATGATGTCAGGTGGTCATGAAATTGAGTTAGAGCACCAGGACCACTTTTAAACTAGAAATCGTAGCACGTTTTATGAAATCAGCTTGTTTACCATAGTCCAAGTGTAAAAATGATAAAAAAAAGGCTTAAAATAGTGAGAGAAGATTTCAACGTTCGAGAATAAGCTAAAATTGCAAATCATTTTGATAATTGCAAAAACTTACCAGAGCGGTGGAATTTATGATGGTGATAAAACTGTGCTGTTTCTGGTTCTTCATTTATAAAATTACAGAAGATAAAGCCATTTTAATTAGCGTTTAATTGGAGCGAAATGATTAAAACGCTTACAAAATTAAAATATGCGGCTGTGAACGATGCGGAGATGTGAAAACATGATGCAATAACAAGAATTATTATTAATTTTTTGTTTTTCAGGATTTTTTAAATATTATAATGATTTTGTCAAAGCGGAAATGAAAAAACACTGATGCAACTATTTTTTATTATTATTTTCAGGCTTTTTTAATGTTAAAAGCTCAAACAATATCAAAGACCTGAAGCTTTATTAGTCAGAAAAAAATTAATTATGTTAATTGGAATGAAGAAAAACTAAAAAGTTAGAAATCATTGATCAGATCAACCCCCGAAATCTAACTTGATCTCCGCATCGATTGCTTTCATTCAAATCAACCGATTCTTAACGACATCTCCTCGCGAAGAATCTTATCTACAAAACAAACACGGCGATCCAATAGTAGATAAGACTCCTTCCTTCCTGCATTGCAAAAGCAATATTCTTCTCCTTCCACCCCAAATGACGTAACGATAACAGAATGTCTTTTACAGAGTTCCGAGTGTACGCGAAGCAAGGCATCCATGCCACACCCCCAAATGATGCATAGTTCATTCCAGAACGACACAAATAGTCCAAATCCTGTTCTAAAATTAGGGATCCGAATCAGTGTTTCTGAATCGGAATCAGTAGTTTTCAGTTCATTTTTTTTTATCTGTGGAATTAACATTAGACTGAGATTCCATGTTAAAAGAGAAATACCGTTGTAAATTATAATTAAATTGTTCATAACTGTATGGTAAATATTTGGATAAAATTTTATTACATTTTAAAATAATTTTGATTTTAATGAGTCAATTTGGATGGGATTTTACAGAATGAAAATTGTTGCTGTGGGTGTGATATTAGTGTTCTTGGTTAAGAAATAAATGTTGTGATCCGTATTATATGAAGTTCCAACCTACGCAAAGCTTTCTGAGTTACAAATGGCATGCAGTGAAACAGAATACAATAAACCAACCGATTAAGAATATCTGTACGTAGTATGGTTAATGTGATACTAATTTATTATTACATACTGCAAATAGTATTTTATAAATAATTCAGTAGCCTTATATGATTATGCATGAAAGTGGAATGAAGTTTTTAATAAAATAAAATAGATATCATGTAAATGGATTGTGCTGGAAATTTGTTTTTTCTTTCAGGAGCTTAGTCATTGTTTTAGCTACTATGTTTACAAGCATGGCTAAAAATTAACAAGTATAATTATTTAAATCCTAGATTTTGTTTGCGGAAAGTCATCTTCAATAAAACGACGTGTCTTGTCATGAATGTAAAATCGTGTTTATATAGAATAAGTTAATTTAGATTGCCTCTTCTCCACAGCAATGGAAGGTTTAGCAGCAGCTAAGAAAGTTTAGTTTGTAACTTCAAGTTCAAAACTGTATTAAGTGAATATTGAGCTGTATTTTAATCACCCAGAACAGGCACACAGTTTTCTTCTTTTTTTCCCCGAATGTTAATATAATACCCACGAAATTACTAAAGAGAGGTCAAAGAGGCCCAAGAGAAATATAAATGGATTTTAAATATGTTTTGCATTTTTAACTTTTGAATTGTAGGATATTTCTTGAGAAATCATTAATTTTGAGTTCACCCATATTTTTTAAAACACTTGCTGTTTAGTTAAATACGTATATGCAATTCATCAAATAAAATGTTGCTTATTTTTCAAATTAAATTTAGAATTATTAAAAAAAAAGTGCTATTCTCATCTGAATCAATTTGTTAAAAAATTTCCATAGCAGTGTAAAATAATGGAAATTCAGAATATCATTGACATTTACCTGAACTCATTTATATTATGTCGACACAATTTATATTTACCTCATATGATACTATTAATGAGAGTGGGAATACATGCTCTGTCATTCGGTTAGCTGAAAAATTTCATTTCTGGTAGAAAACATACCTTTCGAGAGTAATTACTACACCATTTCCTGAAATTTAAAACACCCGAGACCCCACGTTTTAGAGCCAACGTTGATCAATAATAATGTCTTCAAAATGAGGGTCGATGAAATTTTTTTAAGAATACTGTTTTGGATTTTAGTTATTTATATTGTATTCTTTTATATTTGATTGTTACCTGATCCAAAATGTTAAGTAGAGCAATTGAGAGCATAACAGGACAATTCGTGACTTATGCTTTCCTGTCTATGGTTAGTAATGACATCATCAGAATGATGATAAAGCGATTTTTTTTTAAGTGTAGTTTGGCATTATTAGTCCTTTTTTGGTGCAACGATATCAATTTTCGGATGGAACTCGTAATTTTGAACAGTGGTCAGACTATAAGGACGACGCCTGGACACTCGAAGTTAAGACGTGCACCGGGGACACATGGACGACGTATGCGAGATACACATACAAGGCATAGCGAAATCGGGTTGCGAGCCCGGGGCCCTCCGGTTATGAAGCAGAGATCCTACCACCAGACCAACGAGACCCTAACTTTTCTCCAAGTTGTTTTTGTTTTGGATTATTTAGTTTGGACACTTATATTTTAATGTTCTACTTATGCAAAAGAGTAAATAGGCATCCAAATACTGTACCTGACAACTAAGAGCATGAATGGTAACTAAGAGCATGAATACTGTAGAATAAAGCAGAATCATAAGTAGCATAACGGTAATAGAGCATCTGCCATTACATATACACTAAATGACCAAAAGTATCCGGACACTTTCAAATTTACACATTTTTTTTTCGAATTTTTCCAGAAAAGCTCGAGGAACTTACCTTGAATTTCAACCATGTGATGAACAATCTTGAACTCACATTTGATAGTGAAGATTCGTCCACAAGGGCGTTTAAGGAACCGAACAGAAATTGATGAAGAGAATAAGGGACTTTAGCTCATCCCGTTTCACAGAAAATTGATAATGATTTGCAAATTTCAACAATGGTTATGCTTAATATGCCCATTGCTTACATGCATTTACGTAAAAATAGCACGTAAAGATTTTCTTAAAAATCCAAAAATTTCCCGTATGTTTTTTGCTTATAAAATACAGTTTTAAACCAAATTATGCGAAACTTACAGGTATTTCGACAATTTGTCAGAGAAGCACTGTATTAAAATTTGAATTAAATGCATTGATTATTAGAGGAAATATTAGTATTTCCTCTAATCTAGAGGAAATATAAGTATATTAAATAATTTTGCAAAGCGCACGAGACGTGCGTGACTTTGCATAATTTTTCTTTTACAACTTTAAAGCAAGGGAAACTTTTATGTAAAGAAATCCAGTTGAATACCATTGAGATTTAGATTGATATCGGTATTGCAGCGAGCGGAATTTCTGTTTACATTTTACATTATTGTCTTGAGCATATAAGCTTAAGAAGAAAAACCAGCGGGAGTGTTCTCCCCTAAACTTTCTCGCATACTTCCCCAAAAAGGTGCCGTTTCCCCTTCCCCCGCGCGGCTGAAAAAATTCGAACCTATTGTTACCCAGAATCCAATGACTGCCAGAAGGTTTTTCATTATAGTGATTGAAAAATAGCTAGGTAAAGAATTTCAAAGAAATGCGTAACGATTTTCCTGTCTTTCCGGCTCAAGGACGTAACTCGCTACCCCGTAATGAAATTACTCTCCGTTTCAAGTTTTTGAGTTATAGCGTTCGCATGACCTTGAACATACAGACAGACAGACTTCCCGTGGACGGATTTTGTCCAAAATTTGATAGAAACCTACAAATTATGCGTCAACTTCACATACCAAATTTCATCCCTGTATCTCTAATAGTTTTCGAGTTATCGTGTTCACAGACACACACACAGACAGACATAATTCCAAAATTGTGTTTTTCGGACTTAGGGAGGTCTAAAACGTGGAGATTCGTCAAAATCTCGAGTTCGAATTTTTGGACGATTACACTTCGTATACGAGAAAGTAAAAAAGCTTCAGTAGCTTTGGGGTTGTTAAATTTTCTTGAATATCTGGAAGCTATTCAATGTTCAAATTACATGTGATTTAGCAAATTAACGAACGTAAGATTCCTTAAAATACATTCTTCTTTTTCCTCAAGCTTTAATAGATTTGGAGATAATTGGTCTATGGCGGTGCTAGCTAATCTCCCAGGACTGGAGATTTTTAGTATGTTTATCATAAGCGCCTCTCGAACATGTGTACCAATTTCCAAAACTATATGGTTTAAAGTCACCTCTGAAACAGACTTCCTCTGCCACAGTGGGCGAATGCAAAATACCTTCCGGCTTGCCTTAGATAGAATACATCCTGACATGTTGCACCATCGTAGTGTGGCTATGTTTGGTATAGCTACTGTGACTCGCCTGACTTGGAGCATATAATGCAAAGGAGGTTTGGACACTTATTGCTTACATGAATCGAAGCAATGAAAATTTGTCCTGTTATGGACTGCCAGAGTTTTCTTTTGGTGACTTTTGGAATTGCGATCTTTGTTTTGTTATGAAGAAATATAAGATCACGCTCTAATCCCATTCATGCTAAAAATCTCATAAGCCCGTCTTATCAATCAATCAATCCCAATCGCGCAAACCGAAAATATTGATATTTGTTCCTTTTTAATGAATCAAAACAATTAACGAATTTATGAAGCACAATGCATATTTATAAAGAGAGAGAGAGAATTATTTAAAGGTACCACAATAAAAAATGAAAAGATTTTAAGTATATTTTTACAATGGACTAAATTCTTATAATCTCTAGAGTGAGTTATTATAAAAAGCTATTTAGCTATTTGCATAAGTGGCTGAGTTAATAATGATTGTAACATTTGTTTATCTTGTAGTACAGGACTAAAAGGTTCGCTCTTCGAATTTCACAATTGATCGCAGCGCTCCCAAGAGGCGGATCCGGACATGAAAAAGGAG
>BGPR01018716.1:0-30409 GCA_013235015.1 Araneus ventricosus | reverse complement strand
TTAAAATCATTAAAACTGTTTTTTCTTAATTTCCCTCTTTAAAAAAATAATAAAAACGTTTCAACATTGCTTTCTGGCTTGACAGGCTCGAAAATTTTCCTATTTTTGTAGTCATTCCACTTGTACTTGTAGCTTTGACGCGGTCGAAGACATTTTTTGGCTAGTTCTTTCATTGTAATTTTTATTAAATTATAGAAAGTATTGTATTGTTCTTTATGATTCTTATTGTCAGGTGAGTCAAGTTGTAAAGTTAAAGACTTTGGTTTACTTTAGCCTTGAGGTTTGACATTTGTCACGACGATACAAAATTTTTATGACCTCAGCCTCCCCCCAGACCCGAATCCTAGATTAGCCACTGCTTAATTTTAATTTAAGATTTTGTGTGAGTTGATGATGTGAGTGAATAAAATTATACATATAAAATTTCTTATATTGAAAATGATAGAGGAAATATTCAGAAAATCTAACAACATGTAGAGACAAATACGGAGCTAACATAACTTTGAAGCTTCAATGACGTGATGCATCTTCTAAAAACTGCTTTCCTTTTATGTAAAGAATAGACGTACTGCAGATTGTTGATCACTAAACTATAGAGACTCCCAATGCTGGTTATGTTGCCATAGATTTCTATGGAAAATAGAGAAGAATACGAGTTTCCTTTGCTTGTTTAAGATTTGTTTTCATCTTAATGACAGGGTTTTCTATTTATTTCTTCAATGAATAAACATACAGGTATTGTAATTTTACTTAAATTTAATTTTTATTAATTTCTGAATTACGCATGAACCACAAATAACTTCAAAAATGGCTGTATATGTAATTTTATCTTATGAATTCAATTGATGTCAGTGGCGAATCCAGGATTCGTGTCGGGAGGGGGGCTGAGGTCATAAAACTGTTGTATCGTAGTGACGAATGTCTAACCTCGTGGCTTAGAAGTGAACCAAAACACTTTTAACTTTACAGACTTTCTTCACCTGACAATAAGAACCATAAAGAACACTACAATACTTTCGATAATTTAATAAAAAAAACAATGAAGTAACTAACAAAAAAATGTTTTCGACCGCGTCATCTCTACAAGTACAAGTGGAATGACTAGAAAAGTAGAAAAATTGTCGAACCTGTCAAGCCAGAAGGCAATGTTGTCACGATTCTATTATTTTTTTAATGAAAATTAAGAACAAACAGTTGTAGTGATTTAAAATAAAATCAAAAATTTTGGTTTAGCTCTGGGGGATGCAGCCCGATAGCCCCCCCACCCCTGGATTCGCCACTGATTGATGTTCACATGGTATATGTGAAATGTGCTGACCTAAATCAAACCCATTTTATAGGAGGAAAAAGAACATGACACCGCAATATAGCGTAAGGCAACGTGCCTTCAAATGCTAGATAATATGCGAAGTAATGTTTATCATGTGAAAATAACATCAGACGAATCGACTCCATTAAAAACAATTGTATGTATTTCAATGAAATAAAACCATGAAATGAGAATTATGGAATATATATTATAACAAAAGAATCGTGAACTTGTACCATAAAACAAGAATCATGGAAATTTGTACTTTTAAATAAGAATAATGGTACTGTATTATAAATCAAGAATCATATAAAAAACAATTTAAAAATAAACAAAAATAGTTTTCCTCTCGAAGGCAGAAAATTAAAAACTGGCAACCGAAACTTGGAAAAGTAAACCGTAAAACAGCTGTCAGCTGTATCGTGATCAAGTAGTCAGCCCTTCATTCATATTTATGTCTTCACATACAGCGGAAATTGTTTCCACTTTAGTAATTAAATTATTGCTTAATAATGTGTCGTTTCCTTTAAAGCTAGCTGCGTGGAAGTGTAAGCGAAGTCATGACGTTGCTTTATTTACAACCCATCCAAAAGCAACTAGTTAAATCGAATAAAAAAATGTGAGGCGGAAAATCAATCTCCCTCAGAAAACATATCTCGTGCTACAAAATATACTCAACCTACGTTTTGTGCATTTTGACAATCATGTCTGAAACATAGGTTGATTTATTGTTAAAATAAGTACCTTGTTTAAATAAGGCTATTTGAGGAGGGGATCTCACAATTTTGGACTGTGGTTATATGAGATGTTAGCGGGGCACCGTGTCTCCAAATTTCCACACCATGGCAATGGTATCCCAGATAGCATGCACACTTGAAGCAAGTGTGATTTTTCTTGATATTAGGTTGTCGTGACAAACTTGATGCGGCAACTTTGCAGCAAACTTTCTGCAAAGTGACAACCCAAATAGCAATTTTAGTTTGCAGCAAAGTTGCAGCAATCTTGTGGCAAGGTTGACACGGCAAGAGTGCAAGCTTGAAAAAAGTGAACGCAAACGAGTTAGTCACCACGAGTCGAGCTTGTCACGTCAAACTCAGTGCAAACTATAGCAAAAACAGAGTACGAAGATATACTCGGATTCGACTCGCCGACATACCTCGTACTAAACCTGTCGCCCTAACCATTCAGCCAGCTAGACTCTGATAGGCGAAGATAGATTGCGTTAATAGATCGCGCATACGATTTATTTTAAACTGTTTTCTTGATTTCATTAATTTCTTAAAATTTTGAGTTGAGAATATGATTTGAAGTCAAAGAGAGAGCGATTTTCGCTAATAACTAAGTTTTGCTAGTAGAATGAATTATGAAATTAGGGTTCAAAAGTAATTACTATTAAAATGGGACAAAATGTAAGTTATTATTTTTCAACAAACATCGACTGTTTTTTAGGTTTAATTTTGTTTATGAGCGTTAAAATTTCAATATTAAGAAAAAGGCGAGATAGTTTTCTTTAAAGTGCGAATTCTATATTTAGTAAAAAGATGGAGAATTTTTCAAATTTTTTTTGTAAAAAAGTTAGTTTTTTCACAAATTATCATTGATTTATTGAATTAATAAAAAGAAGGACGGTCTAGGAGATGCTTTTAAAAATCGGATGTTTTTTTTTAAAAAACAGAGACAAAAGATTATCTGTAAGCGTGTGTGTATCATCTTTGCAGCAAACTTGTTTTGCAATCGTGGTGTGAAGCTTGTCATGACAACTTCACAGCAAACTTGTTTTGCAAGTGGATTATGCTTTGTTACTTTACTGGAAGTTTGTTGCAAAGTTGAAGTTTGTCATGGCAAGCTAATATCAAGAAAAATCAAACTTGATACAAGTGTGCACGCTATATGGGAAAGCATAAACCACGTGCAAACCAAGTTCGCTGTGAAGTTGTTATGGCAAACTTCACACGACAATTGCAAAACAAGTTTGCTGCGAAATTGATACAATACACTTACACACCCCGACCTGGATACAGTTGTATATATCTGGTTTTGATCTTCGTCTCTGTTTTAAAAAACATCCCCTAGACTGCCCTTCTTTTTATTAATTCAATAAATAAATCAGAATTTGTAAAAAAAACCAACTAGGTCTCTTTATAAAAAAAAATGAGGATTACTCTGTTTTTGCTATAGTTTACAATGAGTATGACGCGACAAATTTGTGGCAAGTTTGACGCGCGGTGACTAACTCGTTTGCGTTCCGTGTCAAACTTGTTGCAAGCGTTCTGCAAACTAAAATTTCTATATGGGAGGTTCCCGACGGAATTAACGTGCACTGAGCCCGCATATATGGCGGATCCTGAGTCGAGTCGGGTCTCGAATATGCGACCCACCGATTCAGAAATCGAGACTCTTCGGAAATGTAATAATCCGTCAGCAAAGCGGGTTTTGCTAAACGTCGTTGAATTCGGAGAATTTTGAAACCTGCTCCAGAAATGATTTATTTCAGTTTGGGGGAATCTCATAATTGATATCCATTGAAAAATATGTTTTAGCAAAGAGGATATAACAGAAATTTTGGTATCCTGCTGCATTTTAATGCCTTATTATTAGGATAAAACAAAATATGGAAACGAAAATTTTATCCTTTCCCCTTGAGAAGTACAGAATTATTATTCCTCAGTAATAAGTATGCGTGATTATGATTTTCCTTTAACCGGACCAAAGCCTTTCCGGAATCGGATTTTCGCCAGCAATATTATAATTTGTTGAACAATTCATCGATGTACTCCGAAGAAATAAATCTGCTGCAATTTCTAAACACAAAAATGCAACGTAATTTTCGTTATTCTGTGGGAATATAATTTGATTTTTAAAGGAATTTTTCTTTTTTCTGTCATTAACTTTTTGCCATGACTTTATTTACGACATATATGGGAAATCGTTGTCTCGCGTTTATTGCTTTACTGTTGTGATACAAGAGTCCTTTGGGTTATTAAAGGTATTCAGAGTTAATGCATATAACTAAATCAATTATAAATAATGTTGTTGTTGTTGTTAACAGACTTCCAAAAGCAAACACTTTCATACAGTAGTTTTAATCGTAAATTTAATACTATTATCGTTGAAGTGCTATTAATACTTTCTCGTATACGCAGTATACAAAGAGAAAGTATGGTAATCGTCAAAAAATTCAACCTCGAGATTTTGATGTATCTTCAAGTTTTAGACCTCCCTGAGTTCGAAAAACACAATTTCGGTATTATTTCTGTCTGTGTGTCTGTCTGTGAACACGATAACTTAAAACAGTTTCAGAAAGGAATGAAATTTGGTATGTGGTATAGAGGGAAATGCAATTATTGCTATTCTTCAGGAAGTTATGTTACTAAAAGCTACCTGTGTTTTATTCTAACTCTGAGCTTCTTAAACTATGAGCCATTACTCCAAAGATAGTGAAGACTAAATTGAAGAGATGCTATATTGTATAAGATAGTTATAAGTAAATTAAAAATGTAAATTTTTAGTTTTTAGTCGTATAACAGAAAAAGTGATCCATGGTGCAACAGTCTCCCCTATCATTAAAAATTACTTAAAAGTAAAATCTATTATTTTTGTTTTGTTTCCATCTTAAAGATTAAAAAATGTGCACTTTGATATTCGTGTGACTACCGAAAAATGTTTTATCTGTTGAAATCAGTACAGTTACTTGTAATATATCCCAATTTATAATACATCTTATAATTTTTTTTTCATTCTTTGTAACATTGAAAAGCAGAGATTGATCAGAAAGTAGTAACAATTCTTGTTACTACTACTTTTTGATGTAGTAACAAGAATTGTTAAGATGATAAAAAATTATTAATTTATTACATTGCATCAATCTATATGTGTGCTGAGATATTTTTAAATGGGAATGCAATTTTTGATGTTTTTACAAAGTTGTGTTGAGCTACTTGTGTTTTATTCTAACTCTGAACTTCTTAAACTATGAGCCATAGCCCAAACAGAATTATTCAGAATAATATCAGAGTTGAGGAAATTTTGAAAACACCTTCTTTCAGACCCTTTACCATTTTTAAGTAAAAATTATTGAAAAAAATATCCTTTGTATTACAAAAATTTCTTTTAAATATAACAGCAATAAAAAAGTGTTTTAAATTTAATTGATATTTATGGAGGAGTTTTCTGGTTTGTTTACTTACATTAAAAACCTTGACTTTCTCTGCTTGTATGTTGGAGTTTCCGCTTTGAAAATCCATTGACTTAGCATTACACCGGAAATACGTAGTACAGGCATTTATTGTAAACAAACAAAGCAGAGAAAACTCGTCATTTATTCTTCATTACCTTAATTAATTTGAAATTCTATGGTCGAGAAAATTTTTTCCGCTGAGTGTATATGGGGGGAATAAAACTATTTCTAACATTTATCTGTAACTACTTTCTTCTACATGCCTCAGATAGCACGTACGTTTGCAGCAAGTTTGATTTTTACTTGATTATGGGGTCTATTCTGGTACCCCCGGTTGGGTTGGGAGTTGGGTTGGGTTCCGTTGTTAACGTGCGGAACCCAACCCAACCGGGGGTACCAGAATAGACCCCTTTATCTTGTCATGGCAAATTTGACGCGTCAAACTTGAAGCGAAACTGTGGCAAATTAACAATGCAGAATCGCCACCCTCGCTTGCAAAACGAGTTTGCCACAAGTTCCGTGACATCTAGCGCCACCTCTCCTTGCAATGCAGGCTTGCTGTGAGTTTGCAAAACAAGCTTGCTGCAAAGATGATAGCACAATAAGAGATAAATATCTTTGTCTCTGTTTTGAAAAAACATCCGATTTTTAATAGCATCTCCTAGACCATCCTTCTTTTTATTAATTCGATAAATCAATGATAATTTTTGAAAAAACTAACTTTTTTATAAAAAAATTTTGGAAACATTTTCCATCTTTTTACTACCCAGATAGCAATTTTAGTTTGCAGCAAGGTTGACACGACAAGAGTGCAAGCTTGAAACAAGTTTGAAACAAGCTTGCAGAAGCGACGAAGTCACCACGCGACGAACTCTTAGCAAGCTTGCCACGTCAAACTCATTCCAAACATAGGAAAAACAGAGTACGAAAAAAACCTCAGATTAGAACTCGCGACCGGACGCTTTAACCAATCGGCCAGATAAACTCGGAGAGGAGAAGATAGATTTCGCTAATAGATCGCGCATACGATTTATTTTAAACTCTTTTCTTGATTTCATTAATTTTTTTTAAATTTTGTGTTGAGAACATGATTTGAAATCAAAGAGAGAGAGAGAGAGCGATTTTCGCTAACAACTACGTTTTGCTAGTAGAATAAAATATGAAATAAGGTTTCAAAAGTAATTACTTTTTAAATGGGACAAAATGTAAGTTATTATTTTTCAACAAACATTGATTTTAGGTTTAATTTTGTTTATAAATGTTAAAATTTCAACATTAAGAAAATGGCGATATAGTTTTCTTTCACTTCAAATCATAGTCTCAACTCAAAAAATTAATGAAATGAAGAAAACAGTTTAAAATAAATCGTATGCGAATCGAATCGAACGATGTATTATCGAAATCTATCTTCTACTCTCAGAGTTTAACTGGCCGAGTGGTTAGGGCTTCAGCTTAGGAAGGGGTAGGTCGCGAGTTCTAATCCGGGTTGCGTTCGTACTTTGCTTTTGCTATAGTTTGAAGTGACAAGCTTGTTGCAAGTTCGTCGCGTGGTGACTTCTTAGCTGACGTTAACGTGCTGCAAGCTTGTTTCAAGCTTGCACTCTTGTCATGTCAAATTTGTTGCAAGCTTGCAGATTTTGCAGAGCAAGATTGCTGCAACTTTGCTGCAAACTAAAATTGCTATCTGGGGCCATTTTCAAATGAAAAACCATATAGGTAAAAATCAGTGCATCGTAATTGTGCATGCGTAGCAGAAAAGCACCGGGACTGATGGAAAAAAACAGCTTTTCAAAGAATTTTTTTCATTTTACAAAGCACATATAATCTTCTGATGGGGGAGGGGATAAATTTTCTGCTTCAGTTTTCCCCTGCTCGATCTTTCGTGATGGTTTAAAGGCAAATTGTGTTCATTTGTTGATGTATTTAAATAATATGGGCAAAATTAAGTAAATTGTTATTAAATTTATGAACTGAAAAATGTTGGGGGATGTTGCAGTTTTTCATTGCATTCGAGCCGCCCCTGGATCTTTCCCCTGCAATATCAAAATCTTCGTAGTTATACTGTGTGTATGATCACAGGGAATCATATCCTATCTTTGGGGGTACCAGAATAGACCTCTTGAGGTGAGGGGGAGAGAATTCACCAACAACAAATTTACCCTTACGGGTCTATTCTCGTACCCCGGTTGGGTTGGGAGATGTCACTTTTTCCGCTCGTTAACGACAAGTGCAATTCTCGTACCCGTTTTTCCAACCGGTTGGGATCTCGCTTGGTCGAAAAAAAGTTCTCCTATTTCTCGCCAGCTCTGTGCCTGGCGTAAACGCTATTCGCTAGCGAGAAGTGTTATTTCGATATCAGAACGTATCAAATTTTCGCTTAAAATGGAGGCTGCTAAGACGTTAATTGTGTTTTGAAAGGGTTTATCGGGATAAATGTAATCCATTTGACCAATCTGAAGAAGAATTTATCAATTACTTTAAATTTTTTATAAAGTAGTTAAATCTTTTATCGAATTTAAATAATTTAATCTAATAATTTAACACGACAATCTAAAGTAATTAAATCTTTAAAAGTAGTTAAATCTTTTACTATTCCATCAAGATAGTCAATAATGATAGTTGATAATTAGCTAAGATCAATTACATTTAAAGATTTAATTACTTAATATTTTCTTATTAAATTAAATTAGGGTAACATTTTAACATTTTTTTTAACATTGAGTGTGGAATGACTTTCCTCATTCCGTATATATCATTATAATTTTTTTTATTTGGGTTTTAATTCAAAGAAATTTGTCAAATATTTACAAATTGCCAAATCTGACAATAAAGGAATTTTTCTTGTTCCTTGATAAAGATGTAATTTTTCTAACGTTGTGAAAACTTGCTGAATTTAATAACTTTTTTTCATGTTTTATTTTCTTATGTAATTGAAAAAATAAACAATTGGTTTGTAATATTAATTTATAAGATTTATTCAAGTTAAAATAATTGGCATAGAAAAAGTTTATTACTTTTCCTCTGTCTTTTGTCTGAGTTTGCCACAAATTTGTCATGACAAGAGTGCAAGTTTGCCACAAATTTGTCATGACAAGTGTGCAAGCTTGCAGTAAGCTTGCAGCAAGTTAACGAAAGCTCCGAAGTCACCATGAAACGAACTTGCAGCAAGTTTGCCGTGTCAAACTCATTGCAAATTATAGCAAAAACAGAACACGAACACAACACAGGATAGAACTCGCGACCTCCCGGTTCCGAAGCGGGGACGCTAACCGTTGAGCCAGCTGACCTCTGAGAGGAGAGGATAGATTTCGCTAAAACATCGTTCGATGCGATTCGTATACGATTTATTTTAAACTATTTTCTGGTTTTCATTAATTTTTTGAGTTGAGAATACGATTTGAAGTCAAAGAGAGAGCGATTTTCGCTAATAACTACGTTTTGCTAGTAGAATAAATTATGAAATTAGAGTTCAAAAGTAATTACTTTAAAATGGGACAAAATGTAGTTATATTATTTTTCAACAAACACCGACTGTTTTTTAGATTTAATTTTGTTTATAAACGTTAAAATTTCAAAAAAAAATAAAAAAAGAAAAAGGCGATATAGTTTTCTTTAAAGTGAGAGTGATATATTTAGTAAAAAGATGGAAAATGCTTCAAAAAATTTTTTTATAAAAAAGTTATTTTTTTCACAAATTATCATTGATTTATTGAATTAATAAAAAAGAATTACGGTCTAGGAGATGCTATTAAAAATCGGATGTTTTTTAAAACAGAGACAAAGATAATTATCTCTTTATTGTGCTATCTTTGCAGGAAGCTTGTTTTGCATACTTGCTGCAAGTTTGATTTGCAAAGAGGTGGCGCTACTTGTCACATCGAACTTGCTACAAGTTCGATTCAAGTTTGACGCGTCAAATTTTGCCATGACAAGTCAAAATCAAACTTGCTGCAAACTTACGTGCTATCTGGGTTGCTGCGCGCGCAGCAGAAATACGTCACTTCCTAGCGTAAAGCGAGATGTTCGAAACGACCGAGGTACGAGAATCAGACCCCTTCTTTCGGTCCAGAAAAAGCCATTAACATCCCTTGGTCGAAAGGCGAAACGCTATCAATACAACCCAACCGGGGTACGAGAATAGACCCGTTAGGCAAATAAGTTTTCTGAATAATTCTTTTTTGTGTGTGTGTGCTTGATCATATATAATGTCCTCGAATCAATCCCAAGATAGAGACTTTAATATATAACTATTTTTTTATAAATAAAATCTCCTTTATTCTCAATTATTAGTATAGTTCTAGAATCTTAGTTCTTAATTATGATATCTAACTAAATTCTCTCATGGCTATTGTCGAGACATGTCATTCAACTTTTAAAAAATTATGATGCCTACCAATGTCAATTACGTGCAACAAAAAGAAATTACCCGACTGGTTTTTTTTGCAATTATTATTTTTTGGATAATGAAAATTTACTTTTGCTGAGAGAGATAAGAAGAAATATTTTATTTAATGATTGGGTAATGTTTCTCATATCGAAACTAAATTCCAGTCACTTGATGCTTATTTCGTCTGTTTTCTGATACTTGATGGGTAATTAAACATTACCAAAAAATACCAACGTATTATATAGACAAGCACTTGCAATTTCGTTTTCCTATTATTAGCTAATGCTTTTATTATCGAACAGCTGATTAATGTTTGTAAATATTTACTCTTTAAACTTGAAACTTTCTGCATCGCGATGGCAGCAATTCTGAAGTTTACCCTTTTGCGGACGAAATGAGTACCTATCAGCACAGCGGGAAAAGTGCATTGGGTTTGTCCTCCAAATTACAATTGTATTTAATTCGCAAATTAAATTTTGAACATTAAATCAAACATTTTCCCAAGTAATTAAATTTTACGTGAATTGTTAATTCTTCTTAATGCTTGAAGAAATCATTTGCGTAAGTTATTAGGGTTGTGTATCTTGCAAAAACAACGATATTTTGTATACACGATGAATAATCTATTACTTTGCTTTATGCAATCTGCTTTGAATTTAGTATTTCATTGTATATTATATTAAATACTAGTGTATTTTTACTGAAAATATGTTACTTATATTGAATTATATTTCAAATTGTAATTGGACTTGCATGAATTTTCACTCTGCAATTCAGAACTTGCATGTGTATGTCAGTTTTTGAAGGATATTTTATATTATTTAATCATTTTGGGACATTTATACTTGAGACGCAGTTATTATTTAGTTAATATTTTTCTTGCAACAAATTGATTCTTTAGTTTTTTGCATCTTATTCGTTTGTTTACAACTAATTCGTAAATTACTATTTTTATTTCAAAACTGAATGTTTTTGTTTTATGTTCTAAACTTATTTTAAATGATTCAACATTCTATAACCAAACTGCATTGCTTTTCAGTTTAGAAAAAATATCTGTTCCTTATTATATAAATCTCCTTTGGGAGGGGCAAAATTCAGTTTCAGATATTGTATAAACATATAAAAAAACTTTATTGACAAATTATTTTAAGTCTATTTTCTTATTAACCAATTATTTATTGGGGTATTCATTCATAATTAAAAAGAAAAATGTCTTTGCAATGCTGTAATTTTTTACATAAACGTTATTTGCAAAATGTGCTTGATATTATAAATTGCATTTTATTGATTTGAATTTACTTAAGTAATCTTTTCTATCTTGCGTCAATAAAGTAAATATAAATTTATTAAATTGGATATCAAATTTCTCCTAGATTTAGCATTTAGGTGGAGAGATTTAATAATGCATGCTTTAAAATTTCAACATTTTTTTCTCTTTATTAAACTAAAGAGAAAAAAATATGTTGAAATTTTATATATGTTGAAAATATATCAATAAATTTATCTTCAAATTATATTCATTCTTAATGAATGAATATAATTTAAGATTAAATTATTGATATATTTTGGAAGATAGAATTTATTCATATATTCAATTATAATTTTCACAAATGGCCATACAGGTGCTTATAGTTTACTTTTATTCATAATAATTTATGAAATTATCAATATTGACAATGAAGCATCATTTTAAGACATTATTTTCTAACACTCAGTTAATGAAGGTTTATTTATTTTCTAACACTCAGTTAATGAAGGTTTATTTATTTTCTAACACTCAGTTAATGAAGGTTTATTTTTCTCAGTCATTATTATTCTATCTCTATAATTATTCCAGTTCTGTTTATACTACTTGAAGAAATAATTTATTACAAAAATTAATGTAAGTTTTTAAATCTTTGTGTTACAAATGGAAGTCTCTTAGAAAGCATATTATAATTTTTAAAAAATGATTTCATATATTTTTCACATGAAACTAGTTAATAAGACATTATTTTAAGCCTTAAAAATGCACTTCTCAAAGTAGGTGATATCAAATATTTTTAAATTACAGCATTCATATGCTAATTTATAATGGCACTGGGTTAAAGCAGTGAATGTGTCAAAGCAGCTTTCTTGAGGCCCCAAACTGGACCCCCATGAGGAAGCGTCATCCCTTCCAAGTTCGGAAACCAACCAGACGCTTTCGGATAATAAATGTAGCGTTCAAGATGAGATGACCGAACAACCAATTGCCCAGTTTAGTAATTCATCTACACTTACAGGTATATGCATCAACATTACCTATTATTAATGAATGCTAACTTATGATTATAATTTTCTATGATGTATAAAGCATGTTTATTGAAACTTGAGGAAAGAAAGGGTTTCTGTAACATGCGAGTATTTTGTCCTTATTAAGCTAAAGCCTTTTTCCTAGTACATATTTATTCAAAAACCATAAATGTAATTTTGAGAATATATCCGTGGATTTAAAGAACAAATTTTTATGTTGATTCATTTTTATAAATTTCCCTTGGATCATTATATGTTTTTCTTTTTTTTTGTAAGTTATTTTTTAGGAGGATGGGATAGATAAGAGAATTTCATTTATGATATTTGTTTGAATTCCAGATATGATTATTTTGGTAGAATTTCTTTTATGATGGTTAATTGCCTGTAATTAATATTATTTATTTGAAAAATTTATTGGATAAGGTTGATGAAAATTCACAAACTACCACATCTGAATATTTTATCCATTGTTTTTCTGTTTGAATTTTTGACAAGATTGGTTGTCGTTCCATTGCTTCATGATGGTAGATTGGTTTAATAATCCAAGATATTCTGCATTTTTTTAAAAAGTAACACTTGATTTTTTACTAAATATACTAATAATCTAAAGCAATTCAACAGTTTTTTTTTTCCCTGCAAAAGTGTAGATTCTAGTTTCTGTTCAATGCCATGTTTTTTTTTTTTTTTCATATTGTAAATTATATTTGATATTGGTAATTTTGTATCTATATTACAAATGTGTACCTCCATACTGTAATCATAATGGTTAATTTGTTCTCACTTGGGAAAAATAAAATTAAGAAGATTAAATAAAAATCCAATATTGATGGATATCTATCTCTCCTTGCACCATTGCTGACCTGGCTTTTGAAACTTTATATGTGTTTTGATGTTAGGTTTGCAAGAGGATGAAAAAAGCTTTGATTTGTATGTCATTTCTTAATGTATATTAGTCCATTTGAATAAGGCAGACTTCTATTTTGAGTGAATATTTTATTAGTTTTTTGATGTAGTAAATTCGAATTATTTTCAAAATTTGAGAAGTTTCTATTCAAGCAGGATGAAATAATTACCTTGGTTTTTCACTTTCTCATTTTTTCATGCAGTGTAATGTTTCAGTAAACTGTAGGTATTCTTTTTTTTTCTTTTATCTGCTCTGTAAAACAAAATAAAAGCGATTTGACAGATATTTGAGGGAGAATTTTAACCAGTATTTATTATATAGTTTATTAATTATGGTTTTTGAATAATCGGGGATTGAAAATTGTAATATTTAGTCACATTAGGCTTCACTGTCAAGTACCATAATTATGGGGAAGGGACAAAAAATTGATTTTATGATGGCTAAGAAATCGTTTTTGAAACAATTCTCATTAAGTTTTACTTTTTGAAATGGTATGTTTCTTTGATTGCATCATAGAAATTTAGGCGATTATGTTCAATATAAAGTTGGGAGGTATGCTAATAAAAACTAATTTTTAGAACTAGTTTTCAATGTTCTAAAATTCTTATTTTAGAACATTTATTTTTCCAAAAATATCTTTTATCAGTATTAATGAAATAACAGTAAATTTTATATATCGAAGCGGAAAGTTGATATGAAAGAAATGAGCAGATACATTACTTTTAAGCATTTTGCAGTTTGTAAAATATGATGACACATTTTATTCCCTGATTCTCTTTTGATTTCACATTTTATGGTCTCGATGCCTTTGTTTGTGACTTATGATAGGTTATAAGATCATAATATAAAACTGGTATGAATCCCGGCATACAGGGGATAATGGCCTGTGTTGCTAGAAATTCCACTAAACATCAATTCAAGAGAAACTTGTATGAATCCCCCATTTTTTTTCTCTTTTGAAATATCCATTGTGATTCTTTTCGGTAGATTTTATTATTCAGATCAATGAATAAAACAATCAAATTTTGTTACCTTTAAAATATGAGAAAATCCATCAATTTTTAGATTTCAGTATGTTTGATTTTTGTAAACATTTTGGTCAATAGTCACCGATATATAATCAGAAACATTTAAAACTATTTTCAAAATGTAGTTTTCTTTTCGAAATTTTAATTGGTTGTTATACAACTTTGAGCACATACATACCTTATGGCAAAATTTTAATCAAGTTGCAATGTAAAAATAGTGAACAAATACAATTCTCCAAATGTGCAGCATTGAACTTTTCATTACTGTAACAAAACTTATCTTCCATGTTTAAGAAGAATAAGTGATAACTTCTGTATTTAGCTGGTTTCAAAACAAATGATAATTTTTTTATCTCTTCTGTCATTGTAATGGAGTTAATGAAAAACACACCTTATATCAATTGTTTTTTAAATTTCTGGTTGATTTGTACTCTTTCTAAGTGTGTAGTCTTTCTTAGTGCTCATTTACTAATCAATTTAGAATTTCAATCTTTTTTTTTCCCATTTTTTCAAGATGGAATTAATTGTGAGTTGTCAATGTTTTTGACTTGTGTATGAGTGTTGTTCTGTATAAGTGTTTTTTAGACAATATCTATTAACAATTTGATTGAAAACAAAGCAAGATTGTCTCCATTTTATAGCTACAAAAGTCAAATGCTCTTTCAGCATTTATTTTTCACTAAATTATTCTTTGCTATGAACTGCTTGTTATCGATTTCTTCATTCTATTGTTCCTGAAGTAATCTTATTGAAAATAATTTTAAAATTTGTAACAAATCTTACCTCTAAATATGTTTATAAGATTTTATATACATAAATGAATTTATAAAAATGTTTTATCAGTTCATAAAAAATGAATAAACTCTTCTGAAACATCAATGTAATCAAAATTTGTATAAAGCTCTAACTTTTTCCTTTCAAAACTTTTCTTGATTTTTAATGAAATTAACATGGATATATAAAAATCGGAGATTTTTAAAGATGAAAGCAAATGTGACCTATGCATGGACCCATGTATAATTCTTCCTTAAGTTAGATGTAAAATACAAAGGAATATAATTAATCACATAATTTATAGTAGAACTCCCATTACATAATTTGATGCAGTAATGTATTCAGGAAACAACTGCCATTTTAAATATTTCTAGTTTACTACTTCACTAAATATTACTAAAAGGTGTACTCAAGAGTGTACTTTGCTTTACAAAATTGAACCTGATTTAATCTATTACACAGAAAATTACTCACAATAATTAATTTTGTAAAAAATACAGAATTAGAATTTTTCTGTAATATTTTGTAAAAATAGCTATATCTCAGAATGAGTACCTTGTAAATGGTTTCCAACTGCATAATTGCATTCATTTATATCAAAGATAAATATGAAATATTATAACATTTTCTTTATGGAAATTTAGATGGAAAATGCAATATGAAATTTTAGTTGTTAGAGGAAAGGAACTACTTATTTTCTGCTTGTTACTTCATGTAAAGAAAAAAAATCATTCATTTTTATATTCATTCCTTTAAATGTGTACTGGAGCTAAATTCTTTCTTTACCTAAAGAAATTCCTTATGTATTTAACTAAATAGTCCAAAAAATAAATAAAAATTCAAGGAATTGCTTTAGAGACTCCATAATCATGTCCATTTTTTAGTTGGAATTTCAAGTATTATCATAAACATAGATATTTTAGTAAACCAACATTATTGTAATAAACACTTTGATGTGTAATAATTTTTTAAAAATAAAATTCATTATTTTTAAAATGAATTTTGTATTGATGAGAATTTATTCATCAGCAATAGTGGTTTTTGAACAAAATAATAAGATACCAATGAAATCCTAAATATTGTGCTTGGCACACTTTCCTTCATAGTATTTTAAGGCTCATTTCATAGAATCCTATGTCAAATAATAAAACAGGAATGTTTAACAACATTTGTTCATCAACATTTAATAACAAATTTCCTTTTGACAAACTCAACTGGATGTAAGGCCTGCAATGGTCTGTGGGGAGACAACAGGATAAATGTATAACACAGATTTAAATTAACAGGTTGAGCAGGAGCAGTTAATTAAAACAGAGCTGATTGATAAACCACATTTTCTCACCTATACAAGTGGGGTAGAGGACTGACTGGTCACAAATGCTCAACCCACCTAGTGTGGGGAGTAATTAACATATAATGAGTTACAAAGAAATGAAAATAGAAATATTATTATTGCCTTATTCAATCAAGGGGTTAAGGGAAGCATTTTGGCAATTTTCAGCATTTGCCTTTGTAAGGTAATTTTGCTGACTTCATTTTCTTAATTTTTTGCTAGTTTAAGTAATACTGGATAAATGTTATGATAATTAGAAAAAAACAGAGGTCATTAAAGAATAATTAATATCTGCCAGATGTGTTATTTAACCTTTAACTAATATATCCCTTATTTTAAACCTCTGAGCACCCAATTATTTTGAACTTTTAGCTGTCAGGTTAGAAAACTTAGCTTTTAAAGTGAATGAACCACTCTTTTTTTGTATTTAATTAAATCTCTGAAATCTTAAGAATACTTCATCCATATTTTTTTAGAGAAAATATACATATAAATACAAGCTATCTGCTTTTGAACTGAACATGAAAAACGTAAAAAGATGTGAGCAGGTTTGCGCCGCTTGGAGGGTTAATGTAATAATTCCCTGGCTGTTTTCACAATTTTTCCGTTCTGCTGCATACCACTAAAATCATTATAACTTCATATATGATGTATTTATTTTAAATAATAGAATCTTGTTATACAGCATATTTAATATTTTTTTTCTATTAAATAAAATATTCAAGAATAATGTTACCTTTATTTATTTTTCAGCTGCACATATTGTGGGAAATTAACTTATTTGTTGAAGTTTTGTATAAGATTTTTTGTGCATTTTATCAGATGAACCATAATCATGCACATAATGACAGTTAACCTTTTTTCATTAGTTTGTGATATCTTTTATGTAAATCTGCTTTATCTGGTTCGAAAGAAAAAAGTTTTAAATCGTACACCTCTCTCGTACAAATTTGCTATACTCTCGGAAAAATATGAATTACATTGTAATTCATTTTATTTGGTCATGATCATAATTTGAGATTATTAGGCTAAAACATAGCAAATGGTTTTTTTTTTTAATTCTTAAATATTATATAAGCTCACAAACAGAAGATAAAATTGAGAATGAGGGGAAAAAAAAAAAGAAAGAAAGAATTGTTTTGTAAAATGTTTCTTTATTACTTGTTTTGAAATGTGAGAAATGCTTTTTTTCTTATTATTACAGTCAATTAAATGTCCATTGAAAAGTAAATTAAACAACTCTGTGTAGTTATAACTTGACAAAGCTAATAGATGTAGTTAATGATTAAATTACTTAGCTTTGTTTAACGTTTTGTTACAGAAACTTTTTGTTTCTCGGAATGTGTTTACTTGAAACAACAAGAAAGGACAATTTGTCTTTTTCTTTTTTCCTTATGTTTATTGTGTTACTTCATTAAAGAAAAATTATTATAATCTTCATTTCTATTTCAGATATTTGTTGTAGAGCAGATAATGCTGAAGTTGAATTAGTTAGCTTACTAGAAGAACACATTCCACATTACAAACTTAGAGCAGACACCTTAACAGAATTTTGTGGTATGTATTTTTAATTATTTATAGTTCTGTGAAAATTGTTGGAAAACTGTGTCCTGTAGACGTATGTAATATTCGGTTTATAAATAAAACTGTGATCAAATGCTAAATTAATTGCAGGTTTTTTTTGGGAGGGGGTATTTATCTTTTAATGTCACACTGACATTGAAATACTAATTCATTGTTGATTCATCTTCTTATGCTTTCCTGTGTTTCTTGAATTCTTAAATTGCTTGTAGTTCTTGTTTTGCAAACTTAACAAAATAACTAGGTGGAAATGCTTCAAACATTTTGTACAGATATTTGAAGTTTCATTTTTAACAATTTTTTTTAAATAGACTGCTGTGTATTTAATAATGCAAATATAAGCATTGATAATGGCTTTTTGTCTCTTTTATTGCCTTTTCTTAAGTGAATTGGACATTAATTGAATAAAAATTGCAATTTTCTTTTAAAAATGCATTTCATTTCATTAATGAAGGTAATTGACTTTGTAAATCAATGGTTCCTAGCCATACACATTTATTAAATACACATTTATTAATACACATTTATTAAATTGTGCCGTTGTATAAAGTGTTGGCTATAATTAACCCATTAATGCCCAACTTAATTTAAAGCATAGGTTTCAATAAATTCTTATTAAATTATGTTTAAAACACCAAGATTAAGTTAACTGCAAAGTAAAATTTAATTTTGATTATTTAAAAAAAATTGAAAAAATTATTTTAAATTTTTTTGCATAAATATTAAAGATTTTTAAAATATAGTAAAATGTCATAAAATAAAAAAATAAAAAATTGAAAATGATGACATTTTAACTTCAAATTCTGGCTAACTAGTGGTATATGCCTGTTGACAAACTGTTTAGAAGTTTGATAATACCTATTGACTTCATAAACAAAGCAAAAAAAGAAATGGGATGCATTTGGTGTAGCCATGGAAGTGAAGTGTAATTGTCCTATAAATAGGACGCTGGACACTCATGGGTGAATTAAAAAGATGGGTTAGGTATATGCCCCTGTTGTTTAATCAATCACTTTCATTTTTTAAAATTTACCATTTTTTATTATTCTCATGTTCTTTTTTTTTTTTTTTTTTTGAATGTCCCAATATTTACCACTAGTTTGGAACCATTGATCTACAAAGTCAAATTCAGTGAAACTAGATACTTTTATCAACTACCTGATTGTTGCAAAATTTAATGTTACATTGATGTGTTACTTTACCTTTTGAGCCTCTCGTTATTTTTCTGAAAGCAACTGAAGCCAGAAGGGTCTGGTGGTTATGGCATATGACTTCCTGGCGACGATCACTATTTAGGTTTGCGCTCACATCACAACATTGTTTGGATGTGCTATTCTTGAGGTTTTATAATCTTAATATAAATAAAAGTCATTGTGGCTAGGTATGTGGGTACGTTCCACATCTCCTAAACCAATGGACTGTTTTCAACCAAATTTTTCACACTTTTTATTCGAGACAAGGGGAAGACACTTATGAACTTTTCAAAATCCAAAAGTTAATTATACAGTCAGTTAATTAGAAATTAACCGAAACCATTTTCCCGCCGTAACTTTGGAGCAAATTGTCCAACAAAAAATATTTTTATACCATCTTAAAGTTCAAAATTTACCTTTACATTTATATCAATTTTATATCTGTGACATTTTCCCTTCAATTTTTATTAATTTTTTAAAGTTTAATAATTGTTAATTACGTACAGACGATTTTGAAATATCACAAATTTATAGCTACTCCATTGCTAGGCAACGGTTAGACTTTGAACTAATTTACCTTTATAAAAAAAAGCAAAAATTTCAGAAATGAATATATTTTATATAAGAAGAGAGACAACCGTCAACTTTTAAAAGCCTAAAATCTTATTAAAATTTCAGTTAATTGGAAATTAGGCAAGATTTGGGGATTTTCCGTGATATTTTTCAAAAATATGTATTATGTCACAAAAACTATTTTTACACATAATAAAAGTTTTAAAAATTAGCTTTTCATGACACAACTTTCATTTCCATTCAGTTCTTTGCCCTTAATTTAATAATTTTTCAAAAATTAAATTGTGAAAAAAATTTTAAATTTATAACACTTTTTTTTATAGTGAAGAACAAGAATACATAAGAACTGTTGCTAGATCACATTAGAAGAATTTTGTATGAAGACTAATTTTTTTATTCATATTTATCCTAATACTTTTTCTCAATTAAAAATTTACTATGTAATTGTCCCAAGTATTCGTTAAAATCTTTCTTATATTGCAAGATTTATGAACAAAATTTGAAGTAACTATGCAATAAATACTAATAACTTATGGAGAAAATTAGCTATTGGCGGTTTTTAAAAATTGTCTGGTTCAACTTATATTCTCATTTTAATTAAAAAACATTTCAGACAATAAAAAAATTTTAGGTATTGTAATTTTCTATACAAAAGTAGTTTCTTACATCAAAAAAATTTGACATGAAAGTATTTTAATCCTGAGCAACACCTGGCATAACAGCTAGTGGAACTGGTTTCAATTTTGGACCTTTTTTGTAATTTTATTTATACTTATTCTTAAGTGGTTATTGTCTTTATTGTGTATGCTACATTTTCCTTTCTAATATAATGTACATAAATGTATTTTGTTAGTATTATTTAATATTTGAATTCCTTTGCAATTGAATAATAAGTCTGACAGAGTGATGTATCCCGAATTTTCTGTATATATATTTTTTACATGTGGCTGTTCAAATAGTTGAATTTTTTATTTAAATATTTTATTATTATTAATATTATTTTTTTCACATTTTGAGCACAGCACTTATTTAACTGATCTTTGATAATTTCTCATAGATAATTAAATTTTTATTATATCAATTTTGATTAAAAGATATACACTTGTCATGACTTAAAACAAAAATAATATTTACAGCCAATTTATGAAAAATATTCTATGCTAAATAGGGGACAATTTTGTATTTAAGAATGAGACTGTATGTATTAAATACAGTTTAGATTAACATGATTAAAACTTCAGATGGATTTTCAGAAACATTATTCATTTGATTTCTGTAAGTAGTGTATTATAAGTTGATAGATAAATAAACATGTATTCAAATGATGTATCCATTCACAGAAGATTTTCTTGCCAAGAGCCCCCATAAAAGTTTCTTTTTAAAAATGTGATTTGGAGGTGGCAGCATCTCGGGATTTTCTTTTACCGTGGGGATCCATTGAATTAGCACTAAATATTGGGTTGAGTAAAACGTTTTCTGCCAAAAAGAATTTTATTTTAAAATGATAAATACATGCAAAAACAGCGAAGCTAATGAGGATAGTAATCTCCGTTAAAATCTACAATTGTCTGCCAATGCTTTGGCAAATTTTCTGTCCCTTCTGCAAAGAACTGTGGTGTGGCGTGTGCAAGTCCAGAAAGAGATCAACCTCATTTATGACCTCATTTGAATTGAAGATTGCACCATCAAGATGCAGTTGCAGATGTGAAAACAGATAGAAATCCGAAGGGGCCGTGTCTGGTCTGTATGGTGGGCGTTGCATCAAATTCCACTCTAGCTTGTAGAGCTTCCAGCCAGTCATCATACTAATATGTGGCCAGGCAATATCTTGATGGAAGAGAGCCACCTTCCTTCTGAACTCATTTCTTCGTTTGTCGCGAATGGCATCACAAACTTTGATGAGCGTGTTGCTGTATATTACACTGTTGATAGTCTGTTCGCTTTTCAGGTACTCTGTAGATAATTCCGCGACAATCCCACAGAGAAGCACCTTCTTGTTAGTTAGGGCTCGTCTTGCAACTGAGCATGCTGATTCCCCAGGTGCTGACCACCCTCCTTTACGGCTTATATTGTTGTAGTACACCCATTTTTCATCACAGGTCGCAATTCTGTCCAGAATTTTCTCTTTCCTTTGATCTCTGAGCAGAGCCAAACAGGCCACTTTTCTCTTGCACTTGTCTTCAGCAGTCAATTTGTCAGGCACCTAGCAGTTGAATTTAAGATTTATGTGTTTCAGAGCATTAACTATTGTTTTTTGGCAAACATCAAGCTCTAACGCAATAGTTCGTGTGGAAACATTTCTGTCTTGATCAATGATTTGCTTTAACAGCTCACAATCAACTTCAATAGGGTGGCCGGAACGTGGTTCATCTTCATTGTCGAAATTTCCAGCTTTAAACTTCTGAAACCAAACTTTGACTGTATCATAAGAAACAGTATTGATGCCTAGACTTGCAAGCATTTTTTGGTGGCAATTCATTCGCACTGAGTTTGTTACGGAACTCATAGTACATAATCGTTCTGATCTGTTGACGTGATAGTTCCATTTTAAACACTTTTTTGACGCACAAGATAAGAAATTTTTAACAAACAAATTTCACAGTCTTGTAGTTCCAATTTTCAGCTTTCGAATGCAAAAACCCTTTTTGGGAAAGGCTGACAACCACAGAAATGACAGCTGTTGGCGTGGAAGTATCTACCCTTGACAGAAAACTTTTTACTCAACCTGATATGAATAATTTGAAAATGTATTTCTAAAAAATCGACTTCTAGATGGAAAAAATTCAAGTGAAAAGAACTTTAATTCCAAATTTGATTTCTATTATAATAGCTAGTAAAATTCAAACTCTGTGGAAAGCATTAATTATGATTTATGACACTTTTTAAATCAAATATATTGAGAAAAAAGAACATTTTGCAACATTCATTCAAAGAACAAAAGAACATTTCTTGTAGTCCTTTAAAGGCTTAGAAGTATGAAAAAATTATTTCTATTTTTACAATGAAGATTTTAGATGAATAATTTGTCACTTGTGATGAATGGAATTTCTGTAAACTAAGAGTCAAGAAAATGAAAGTATAGCTAAGTTAATGATTTTTAAGTGCTTTCAAATGATAAAAGATGAAGGTCATCTTATAAATAATTTATTATATAAATTGGAGGACAAGGGCAATATTGCAGCCACTGCGTTTGTCAAGTGTGCTAATAATAATAGAGGCAGCTAATATAACTCATTTTGATTGGTTTTGAACTACTGGAATAGAAGAGAAAGAACTTAAAAGATCCATTGCATTCTGGAGACTCGTCATTAGCATCCTTAGGTTTTATATCAAATGGTCCTCATTAACTGACTTAATAATTCCCTAAATAACAACTAAAGAAAGATCTATAAAAAGGTTGATTTAAAAAAGAGATCCCATAAATTAATGTTAAAAATTTTTCAGCATACAAATTGAGAAATTTGATGAGAATTTTTGCAATTTTTACTAATTGGGAGGAGAATGAATAGTGTTTCATTCTTGATACTGAATCATGCATTTTTTTTTAATTTTGAAAATAAAAAGTACTAACAAAATTGTGAAAATAATTATTGTGAATTTTTAACAATAATAAGTCTTCTAGATATTTTGACCAAAGCTTTAAAGTGAACTTGATTTAATTTTAATGATTTTCTTGATTTAATCTAATTTCAACAGCTGTTTAATTTATATGACTTGTATTCAGTATTCTGATGTATGTTGTTGTATAAGTACAAAATTCCTTATTTTCTTATTTAGGTTACGAAAACGAAGATTGGTATATTCAAACTCCGGTTTTAAGCCCTGATACTGATATTCCTCTAAGCCCAGAAGTTGTTGAAGAGACTCTTAAATACTTTGGTAACCATGATTACATGAATTTTCTGGCATGCTTCCTTTCTTCACATGAATTTACACTTGCATGTTATTCTTATGAAGTCTGTCTGAATACTGTCTTTCTTTTGAATTAATTCAGTCTTCACTTTTTTAAAACTTTAATTTTTTTTTTCCCACCTAGATTTGATTTAAACCCAACTGTCACTTTTAAAAATCTGAAATAAATTACATTTAGAATTAGTGAATAAAAAACTATAATGTCAATTTTTCTATTTAAATTTTTTTGTAACACCATTTTCATGGTATTTTCAACAACTAAATGAAAACTCCTTATGCTATTATCTAAATTAATGTTCTTTATATAAAGTGCATGTATAGTCTGTAATAAAAGTAGATGTTTTCTGGTGATTTTTACATTAATTCAAAATGGTACTTCTAAATTGTTTTTAAATAAACTATGTAAATATTGTTTCAAATAATTTTTAATAAATGTTCTTACACAACCCATTAAATATAATATTTTAAAATAACTTTGAATGTATTTTTACTTTTGATGCTGATGTCTATTCAGTTTATCTTTTAAAGTTTGTTTATAATACAGTGTTACCAAAATGTTAATACTGTAAAGGTATTATTTATCTTTTTGTGTTTGTGTAATGTGTAAAAAATAAAAATAAATATTATAATAAATGAATGATGAGAACCACTGAAGAAAAACTAATGATTGATCTCAATAATAATTTCTTAAATTCTTATATCAAATATGATGGGGGCAAGTGGACATCAGTTTTTTAATGACAAGACCAAAACTTGTAAAAAATTGGGGAATAATTTACTGCTGAAAATGATCATTATTGGGCTATCTTTCAAGAATTGTAGCTTCTTAAGTTTTTCTAGCTCATATTCTTTATCATTCCTATTTCTTAAAACCCATGGGCTTCTTTTTTTCTAATTGTAACTAGTTTATTAATTGGATATTCTAAAATGTTGCGATAATGTTCTTTTAGTTCTGGACATGAGAAAATGGAACATTAAGAGAATTAAGAAAAATTATTATTGAAATTTGTTTGCAGTAAATATACTAACATTAATTGCGCCTGCATTTTGTTAATTTTAATTTATATTTCGTTTAGAACTCATGATTTAATTTTAAATTATAATATTTCTTGTCCAATAGTTCTATGTGCTGATCGCCTCAGCCAGATGACAAAGACGTACAATGATATAGATGCAGTAACTCGATTATTGGAAGAAGTAAATATGCATTTCATTTTACATTTTGTTAAGGTTTTTGTAATACATATGTATGCTTTGAAAATAACCTTACTTCATATTTTAATTTCATTAGATTCTGTTTGTGAATTATTACCCTACACAGTTCCATGTGAACTAATTTTTACATGAATAATCTTGATTCATCTGTACTAGCTAGTATTTTACAAACTAATTCTGAATCTACTTGTATTTCACCCCTTACTTTCCTTTTCAAAAGTATTTATGATTCATATTTTCATAACATGATTTGTTTATAATTAATTATAATATGACACCTATCAGGTTTCTGTCTTTTAGATTTTAATAAAAGAATAAAGAGAGCTTTGTATTGGGAATGTGAATAATTACCTAGAATTGAGGAAGTTTAAAGCTCTTATGTGTTTTAAATTTGCTTATTTTTGTTCCTACCATGGAAGCTTGTCACATTTTAAAGAGTTTGTTTTTTTTTAAAAGTGAATTCAATACATTGAATATAACCACATATGCAACAACTAATTCATTGCTAAAAAATGAAAGCACTTTTCTAATCTATTCCAATTTATTTAAACAGAATTGAGCAATATATTTTTCACAAAAATTGGTGCATTAAATTAAACTATCAAATACTGTTGTGATTTTGAGGTGGCACGTCGCGTATTTTGGATGAATGAATTGGCGGAACTTTATAAAACCTATTTATTCTACATTTAACGCACACATTCATAATACTCTAGCCTATATATGCATATTTACAACATGACACAGAATATTTGATATGTCGCCATATTGATAGCTGGATAGATTCGATAAAAATAATGTTAATGTTGCCAGTTCTAAATTGTTAATAAAAGAAAGATTGAGGATAGTCTAGATGTTCAATTCAGTTCGTATAGCAAGAATATAATAAATACTTAATGCATTAAGTTCACTGAACACAAATATAACTACATGTATATCAACAAATGTAGCATATCTAATTTTAATCCTTTTAGGCACTTTTTGCAAAAAGTGCCAACGACGACATATTGGTGTGTATGTGATGGTGCCTTACTATTCACATTGCAAGAGAATTCTATCTCAAAATAAATTTATAAAATGTTATAAATGGTTTTATTAATGTATTTGATTTATTAATATTATATATTAATAATAGTCAATTAATATAATAAGTTAATATTCGATTAATATTGTAGTTGATATTCGATTTTTCTGTCTTCTATAATGTTTTATATTTGTTATTTATGTGATTTTCAACAAATATTGAAATACAATTGGCATTAATTTATTCTCCCTTTATTACGTAATAAGCTCCTTTTTGAATTTTGTAAACATCATTCTTATTTTGTGTTTTACAAGTTTTTTTCCCAAACCTTAATTCATCAAATTGGTTGAGCATTCTTTGCATAGGTGTGATACTTTCAGTTGGCACTAAAAGAGTTAATAAGTGATGTATATTAAACAGGACTTAATTTCCTGTGAAGTATTGAAAAAGTATCTGCAGGTATTGAAATTTATCTTGTTTTAAAGAAGTACAAACTGTGCTGAAAATTGCTTCTGTTTCTAAATACTCTTTCCCTTTGCAGAAAGAACGTGATTTAGAACTCGCTGCTCGAATTGGACAATCTTTATTGGATCAGAATAAAGATTTACGTAATAGGAATGATCTACTGGAACAAGAATTAAGTACCTCAAATGAAACAGTATGTTTTTTCCCAAAGTTAATTATAATTGCTTTTCAAATGTTTAACACTCGCTAAATATTTGTATCATATTCCCATTTCTTATTCACAATTGCTTGCAAAACCTCACTTTCTGGACACACAACTATGAATTTAGTATGCATTTAAATCAATTAATGAAATAATCAGCAAGAGTTTCTATGTGGAGCAAATTTTATTTGTCAGCAAAATTTGTGTATGCACTCCATTGATGCACTTGGTATATGCTTTATGTCATAAAGTAATGGGTGGGGAACTTTTGGCTCTAAAGCTTTTAAGCTACTTTTCTAAACAAGAAATATGAAACAGCAAATAGCTTCTCTGTTTTTTCTGCAAATATCTTAAAACTTGAGTATGGTATGTAATTGATGATTATTGAACTGTCATCTGGTATTTAATCTTTGAAATCAGTTTTTTTAAAAAGTTAAAGAGGGTGGGTCAAACATCCCAGATCTCCCCTATATAGTAGATACATAGAGTATTTTACAGTTATTAAGCCTGTTACATTTGATATGAATTTGCATTTAATCTGAAAAAAAAAGTGAAATTATTTGCTTGTTCAGATTTGTTTTTAATTTTATTCTATTATATAACAGTAATTTTCTGACCATTTGCTACTAAATTATCATATTAGTAAGTTTTTAATGCAATGGTACATATTGATTAACTGAATTTCATTATTGCGAAGAAGTATTGAAAGACACAGTTTAGTTTGAAACTACATATTTTTTATATTATCTGATTTTTATGTTGTTACTAAAATCGCATCTTGTTGATAAGTAAGGGTCTGGCTAAATTGTTGCATTGATGGTGATGATTTAATGCCTTTTTGAAAAATTTTTAAATAAAACTATTCAGGATCGATGATTTAGTTATATTAACTAAATTAATGACTAAAATATAATGTTAATCGTATTTATCTATTGTTTTGATATTAAAGTTATTGCAAAAATGATCACAGCATTTCATTCATTGTATAAATGGATAGTAGTAATAATCCAGTAACAATAATGGACAGTAACAAATAATTCATATTTAAAATACACAATTAAATGCTGTTCCACCAAAAAAAAAGTGCAATGTTTTATTTTTTTAAAATTTTATTTTTAGATTATTCAATTAAAGCATGATTTATCAGTGAAAAATGGCTTACTGCAAATCTATACCCAAGACCTGGATACGGACTCGGAAAGTGGCTCGCCCAGGTAACCTATTTTATTGAATTTTTTCAAGTGAAAAGATATTAAGTATGAAGTTTTGGGTTTGTATACAATAGCAAAAAAGTTTGAATTATCAAAAGCCATGTTGAATATCTATCACAATATAAAACTTTTTTGGGGGGGAGTCTTGTGCTATAAATTATGTCTTCTATTTATTTGATTATTAATGTATACTATTCATACTTATAGTAAAGAGAGGGGCTTTTCTGTCAGCTGGGATACGCTCAACAAAAAAATTAGTTGCTTGCAAGAGGAAAACCACCAGCTTCGAACTGAAGTAGGTACCATTAAGAATATTTTCTTTGAGATATTTGGTTATTTATTTTTCTCCTGTCATTTATTTTGTTTTAATATGAAATTTTGTTTCAGGCTTTGTCACGTACATTTGATATTGAAGAAGAAGAGCAGAAAGAAATGCAGCTTATATCTGATTGCGTAAGGCAACTAAGTAAGTTACATTATATAACTTTTCTTTTCATGCTTAACATCTGTTGGATGTTTAAAAAAAGTGTACTCGCCTAAAATTTATTCAGATGGAGAAACCAATTAAACACTAGTAAATTATTTCAATATTATTAATTTAAGCAACTAAAAATTAAATGCAACTAAATACTAATTATTAGTCTCACTTCACTGTCTGAATTAAACCACAATGGAATCTCTGAAAAGTTTTAAGATCTATCCAGATTTTTTTCAAACCTTTTCTCTATGAGGTTCTTGCAATTCACAAAAGAAAGAATCCATGAAAGATTCCTTTTTAGTTTATGTAATATTTTTAAGTGACAATGCTTCATATATAGTGTTGTTATAAGTTGATTTGCTGTGTTCATCTTGTGATCTTGCCTTTTGTAGCTGAAGCAAACAAACAATTAACTATTCTTCAAGATGAAGTTGGCAGGAAGAGTGAAGATAGCATTAGACAACAAGAGGAAATCACTCAACTGCTATCTCAAATTGTTGATCTACAACGAAAACTTAGAGATGTAAGAAATTCTTTTTCAATATAAAGTTATTTATATTATATACACTTTCATATTTCAGTCAGTACAAAAAAAAAAATGATTTAAATGAACAAAACTATTAAGTAAGAAGTTGATTATGTGAGGCATTACATCAAGTATTTAACAATGTAATGCCTCACATATTCACAATATATTGTTCTACGGCATCTCTACTGAAGAATGATTTCTGCTCAAATAAACTTGATTGACTTGTACTTTTTACTGGATTTGTACTTTATTTGGAAAACATCATCTTGACCTTCATCTTCAGAACCTTCAACATATGATAAGAAATTTTTGTTTATGTAATTCTTGTGATTGTTTAACTTTTCCATATACCAGGGGTGGGGAACTTTTTTGCACTGAAATGTTGTATTAATCTTTGGCAATTGGGCAAAAGGCCTGCACGAGCAGAATCTTAAGAGTTATTGTTCTTTAATTATTATTATATTACAGACAATTATATATTTCAATGCAGATTGTAACTTAACTGGTAAAGTCCACATAAGAAACTCAAGAAGGCCAAATGTGGTTTTGAGGCCTTGGGTTTGCTGCCCCTGTCATATGCATTTACCAGCTTAACTGCCGTGGTAGAGAACTGTGTCAGATAACTTTAGATTTACCACCTCAAACTCTTCATCATGTTATGAAAAGAATAAAACCAATTGTTTATTATTAGCTTCTCTCATAAAAATGTAAATCTTTGCAAATTTATCATTTCTCTCTAAATTAAAGCAAAAAACAGAAGTGTCAGTTATCATTGTTTTTGTTCACCCCAATTTCCATAAATGTAATCTAAAAATTTGAAATTGTCTAATCGGAGCCAGATTACAAATAAACTGAAAATTTGAATTTTACAGCTAGTCATATAAAAATATCTCACAGATTTGTACTTGCATTTGTAAATGTAGGAGTTAATAAATGAAGCACAAAGTCAAAAGTGTTCTTTCAGAGCAGAAAACAAAAGCTGATGGTGTTAACTTAATTTATAATCTCACCATTAAATTAGTTGATTGGCAATATATATATATAGTAAATATTATCATTTATAGTAATCAAAGTCATAACTTATCAAATCAAAAGCTGCCTAATCTATGAACGCATAATTGCACTAAGACATAATTTCAATACAAAATATTGCAGTGAAAATATATTATGATTAAAAAGACAATCCTAATTTTAAATTGGATTAGGATTATTTATCCTATTTCATAGTGCATGTGGAGGTATATTTTATAACAATAAAATGTGAATTGCATATGATTCAAATCAATTATTTCTTTGGTTTTAAGAACTGAAATCAGTGGTGAATCTAGAATTTGGGTCTGGAAGGGACTGATAAAAATTTTGTATCGACGTGACGAATGTCACACCTCATGGCTTATGTAAACCAAAACACTTTAACTTTACAGACTTTACTCACCTGACAATAAGAATCATAAAGAACACTACAATGCTTTCGATAATTTAATAAAAATACAATGAAATAAGTAGCCAAAATATGTTTTCTACCATGTCAACGCTACAAGTGGAATGACTAGAAAAGCAGGGAAATTTTCGAGCCTGTCAAGCCAAAAAGCAATGTTGTCATCCTTTTATAATTTTTTTTAAGAAAGGGAAATTAAGAACAAACAGGTGTAGTGATTTTAAATAAAATTGAGAATTCTGGTTTAGCTCTGGGAGGGGCTGCAGCCCCATAGCCCCCCCCCCCTGGATTCGCCACTGACTGAAATACTTTATTTTTTATATAATTTTTGTTATTTTTTTATATAATTTTTATACACATCACTATTGAATGTAAGAAACACTGTTAATATAATTAAAGTTT
>BGPR01018715.1:16902-30412 GCA_013235015.1 Araneus ventricosus | reverse complement strand
AAAAAACTCTTTCCCAATGTACATTCTCTATGGAGAAAAACCTTTGGACAGTTCGCCAGCAACAACCATCCGACGAATTTCGGCATTTTTTTCATTTGAAAGGTTATGACGTCTAGATATGCCATCTTGCGTCGCCTTCTCCCCACCGCCGATTCTTGAACGAAAAAGAAAAAACTTCTCCACCATACAGTCTCTCTATTTTTTTCTATCTCGTTCGAAAATTGGGGGTGTTGGTGGCAGACCTTTGATGACTTATTTAGACGTCATAAGCTTTCATATTAAATAAAAATTGTCGAAATCCGTTGGTTTGTTGGGGCTGGCGAACTGTCTGAGGGTTTTACCATATTATTTTAACCCAATCCCAACATTTCCTTCACAATGGCGTGTCAAAAATACTGTAAAATACCTATTGTAGGTGATGGAAACTCTTTAGATAGGGCAATTTTATTCTTAACTTATGGATCTGAAGACTTTTATGCTAAAATTCGTGAAAAATGTATACGAAACATTACATCTAGATGAGGTTTATTGAAAGATTTTACAATTTTAAAATAATCTGTTGTCTACAAAGAATATGAATTCTACTATAGTTTTATGGTCTGTTCCACTGATCTTCATGTAATGTTTAAAATGGAAAAAAGTAGTAGCAGAGGTAGCGCTGAACAAAGTGGGTGCTGGCCGCGAACCCGCTCGGAGGGCGGCTAGCAATTTTGATTTCGATTCGGAGTTTCTTGGTTCGAGACCTTATTCAAAAGAATTTTACCCTGCAAGATAGTATTGTCCGCAGCTTTTATTGGGGATAAAAAAAATTCCCGAAGTTCTACAGTTGTGTGAGTTTCGGGACTTAAACATCACCCATTTTCAGTTTGTCTCGTTAGGATTCAAAATCATCGCACTAACTTTTAAGAAATTACGATTCAAAATTATTAAGCAGTTTCAAAGCGAGCCATTATTCTAAAATCACAATCAATCTGTACCTGATGAAATCATTTAAGACTTTAGACACATTCACATATCTTTCGTACGAGTTCGAATCATCCGGATACCTAATCTTGTTGTACTCCTCTTTAGTTCCTATGCCTGCTGAGCGACTTTTTGCCCAAATTCTAGTGAAGAAGAGAACAACAGATTAATCAAGAATATCTTCACTTCTTTGTTCACTAATATGATTGTTCACTTATTTTTCTGTGTCTGGACGATATAGCTTGAGTTATTCTAGAACTTTCTAAAATGGTTGCAATTTTTGACGTTGTGGTAACTGCTTTTGAATTTGCCATATCTATGTTAGGCATGAATTCATTTTTCAATAATGTACTGTGTTAAAATGAAGAGTTTCGAATTGATTATATCTGAAATTAGTTAAGAACTCTGGCGACTTGTTTCCCAAATTTGGTCGAAATACTTACGAATGCTGCACCGGTTGTAGGCTTGGATGATGAGCTTGAGCTCTTTATTTTCAGCTGCTTTCTTGCTGACCATAACAACGAGGTACGCAATTTTTCTTGTTCATGTTTATTTAATTAAGTTTATATATGTTTTTGTTAGTGAACTCTTTTTCATATTTTCTGAAGTCTGTGATAGTTTTATCTAAAATAATTAAGCAGAATAAAATATTTAAAATTTAATTGAAATACTAGCAGCTGGGAACTTCTAAGAAACCCAGATATTTCATTTTCAAGATATACCGGTCCAGAATTTCTATGAAATGACCGCGGTAACTTTTTCAGCCGTAAGGCATTTTTTTCTAAATCCAAGGGGGTGCGAAAAAGAAAAAAATCTCTTCTTTAAAAACATAAAACGATGCAAAACTTTAAATACTTTTTTAGATAAACTCTTACTATATCTAGTAGGAAAGCCAATAATTAAACTTAAGCTTTTATTTTCAACAAAATATTTAAATTTGGAGATGAACCTTATATATGAACCTTATATATTCATTAATTGAAATGGAGAAAGCACAGTGTCTTTAAAACTGAGCTGTAATAAGTTCAGTAGAAAAGTTCTGCAGCTTCTAGAAAAATCTTGGGATCCATATTTGGTATTTGCTGTCAACTTATCAATTTGTGAATAAAATATATTCTCGGTTATTCGTGTAAACCCCAAGATTTAATTTATTTCTACAAAATCGATGGTTCTGCTTTAATTCGCTCCGACAGGTTATTGACCTAGGTGTTATTTTCTATGCAAAATTTAATCTCGCAAAATTAATATTTCAAAATCGCACAAAAATTTGGGGTGTAAAACTGGGGAATTTTTCAATAAACAAGGCCAATGTTTTGTATTTGAATACTATCCGCTAAAATCTGGAATACGCACTTTTGAAGTGATTGTAGAATTCCTTAGTAAGTGCAAAATTCATGGGTTACTTGTTATTATAGGACTAGTCATATTTTTCTCTGGATATATCTTCTACTTTTCTGCGTAAAATTTACAATGTGCTTAGAATGGAATTCCCAGATTTTTACTGTATGCTTTTTTTCTATAAAATTGTCAACTTGATTGACCTGAAATACTCAACTGAAATTATTGGCCGTGCAGGCTAGAATTTTGAGACATTAGATTTTTTCAGAATATTTTTATTAAGTTTAATTATACTGTCAATTTTACATATAAATTTTTTTCGTAAGTATTCTGCAAATCTTGATGTTTACAAGGTTAAACGTCTTCAACTTTTTAAACTCGCAGCTGATAGACTTGTTCTTTTATCCCTTGAAATAATTTGACCTTCTAATTGGATGACATCGCCCAATTGTTATATTTTATTATTTCAATCTATTTAAGATGGATACTTAGACATTTAAGCGTGTCCAAGCGATTTTTGAATTTAAAATTGATACGTTGACTTTATTACCAATTTAAATATCAAATTCTGTTATTCGATGCACGTGTCAGACATGTTGCAAGTGAAGGGGTTAATTATTGAGGATTATATTTGATATGTAGATATTTGTTTATTTTGCGATTCATTGTTTATTTCGTGCATTTATTTTTCGTGTATTTTGAAAATTTTTTCATTTGTGTTTCTGTCATGCGGTTATTACAATTGGTTTTCCTGTAGTACGAGTTTTCGAATGAATAAAATAAATCTGCATCTCAAAAGAAATTGAACCTTCCAGCGGGCGCGCGTATGCAAGAGATACTTGCATTGTGCATCGTATTACATATTTATATCGTTCTTCTACAAATTTAAGTGCAATTTTTATTTATAAAATCTTTGTTTACTATTAAGCTAATACAGATATCATACATAAAAGCTTTATTTTTGTAAAATAGCACGATATATTTATGTAATACGATGCAGGATTTGTCGTAATGTGTGCAGGCGTACCCGCTGGAGGTTAAAATTGTATTGATCAAATATTCTGTTATTCGATGCACGTGTGAGACATGTCGTAAGTGAAGGGGTTAGTTATTGATGATTATATTGTTCTGTATTATATAGATATTTGATGTATATGTATATATCTTCGGTATATCAATTTTAAAGACCCAAGATTTCTTAAAATGAAATTCTGCAGTAAAACCTCGTATTTTAAACCTATTTTCATGGGCCTGAAGGAAAATAAGTTTGCTAAAATTAGTGTCCTGGGGCTACATGTGTAATTGAAGAACATTTGCAAGTAAAATTAACTTGGTTGCGCACATTTTTAAATCGAAAAGGATTGAAATTTTAATAACATTCCAGCACTGAAAATGTTATTTAGCTGCATTCTTGTTGAGTTATTCACAATTTATGGCATTTTGATATTCGTAATGTACCTGAAGCATTGCAGAATTGAAAATGTAGGGAGAATTTCGCTGTCCTAAGCAAATAAATCAACTTCAATTCAGTTAATTAAACAATGGTCTCCTTCTTAACCTTTGCATTAACAACTGAACTCGGATGTATATATTGGGGGACATCTCTTAAATATTTTTATTTTAAGTTAAATATTATAACAAAATATTATTGAAATAATTCGAATTCAGCATATTTCCCGAGTTAATCGCTTTAAATCAATTGTACGACTAACCCAGCTTGGTTCAGTACACTACACGGTACATTTATCGAAAAAGAATCGGATATCCATTTGATTCCTGACTTTAAAACTGTTGCGCGTTTTATTTAAGAATGAATTTAATTCTGTGTGAAATGTGGGCTTGTATTATCTTGAATAATTACGTTTCGATTTTACTTTATCTCCATGTTACGAAAAATGGTTCTTTTCTAAAAGTTGGAACCCCGCGATTTCCTCGCCAATATAGCAACTCGAACAATCAGGCGGAAGTAGTTTCACTAGCAACTCTTGGTCTAGATTATCTACGTAATTGCTATATTTTTTGTTGTTGAGTTGTATATCTATCACTCGAATTTATAGGAAAACTGAAAGTTAAAATTATTTATCAAATACTCAAAGGAAAAAAAAATTCTTTTTAAATGAGAAAATGCTTTAATGAGAATTTTTATTTATTGATTTTATTTTACCGCCCTCGTATAAATGAACGATATTTATTGGTTATTATTAACTATATTCTCACTTCAAAAAGTTAAAGCAAAATAATTTTTTAAAGTCGTTTGCACTTTGAATTTCTCCATTTTCATTTCAGCCTTCATCTACTTAGTCTGTCTTGTTCTATCCGCCTCCCACTTCAGATGCCGCAGGAATCGCGTTCACAGATTATCCTAATTTCTGTAATTAAACTACGCATATTCCTTAACTTCAATACACTAGCGAGACTACTAGGTTCCCGCTCCCGAAGCTAGCGAAATCCCTATTGTAAGTTAACCCTTTGCACTCGAGAGGCGACTCTCGCTCACCACTGGGTTTGACGCGGAAACTCGATGCGCGACAATGACTATTTATATTTAATTTCTTTCAAGTAGGCTCTTAGGGTGACATCTTGTGAACTGCAGAATGCCATCCCTTCAAACGAAGATACGATTTTCATGTCTCAAATTAGTCCGCCATAAAGGATCGAAATGCGTTTTCGGCATCAGTCCTCGTCCGGCCTAGTCCGGGTCTTTTTTGAACCGGCGCGGCGTTTGAACAGCTCTTGCATTGTTTCTCCTCTATCGAGGAGTGACTTTTGTGTGTGTGTGTTGAGCTGGAGATATCCGATTTTAATCGGGTCTGAAGAGACCCAAGCTTGGCTCCCGACTGTGGACATTTCGAGATCAGTTCGAACTTGACAGTCGTGCAAAAAGAATTAATATTCAAGAAATTATCTTCTCAGACATGCAAAGATGGATAAAATGTTAAAATATAAAGGTTTTATACATTAATTTGCATGTGTAATCGGTTTAAGTTAGAGGCTAGAAATTCACCAAGAACACCGAGAAACTCGGAGTTGCTGGTGTGCCCGTGTTAAAAAGGCTTCGATTTCAAAGGGTCAAAAAAAATCTTCCCGGTGTCCATTTCAGCTGCCGCAGGCATTGCTGGTGGTGTTAACATTCTCCGTTAGAAAAAGAAAATAGTCTCGACCCACAATCGCAAAGAATTATTGAATTAAACTTTAAGCAGTTAATCTTTAACTGTGACCGATGCACTCCAATGTTTAGATTAATAACCATCTTGTCTTTGCGATATTTACAGCATCTTTCACGAATATGCACTCTTTTTGAGATGAAGACTAGCTGAAACTTGAACCGAAAAATTGGAAGATCATTAAGTAGTCAGACATAGGGATCATAGTACATTGTTTGTGCAAATATCTTTCTGTGAATACTTTTTGAAAATTCATCAAAGTATTTAAATTTTTTGTATTCATTTCTTTGGCTTAAAATGACATTTTAAGTAGAAATGGCTCATGGAGTGTTTTTGAAAATTATTTGGGCATCTTGGACATATTTCTTAATAGTGTCTCCTTTCAGAAGAAAGGTTTTGGCAGGAATTTTTGGTGGACGGAATGTTGTGTAATCTTTTCTTAAAATATCCAAATTTTAAATGGAATTCCCTAAACTTTTATTTTTAAACTAGCTTTGTCGGGTGTCGAGCTGAAAGTAATGTTTTAAAATGGGTATTTTATAAAATTTCTTCACAATATTTAGCATGTGCCTTGTGCTGTGCATTTTTGGTACATGAACAGCAATTCATGCATTATAATAAATACATAGGCGGTTACGTCTAATTGTGTATCACAGGCCAGCAGGAATCGGGGCTTGCCGAATGTCATATGTTTTTCAGTAAATCAGACAAATTTCATTTTGTTCCCCAAAATAATTTTTCCCCTATCGCCCTCCGATTTTTCACAAATCAAAAGGGGTGGAGATGTTATTTAACTCTGACTGCGCATCCCGTGATTTCCGCGGGTCGGAAGCAAGTCTATTTTCTGCTGCATCCTGCTAATGTGTTTACTTGGTTCTTTTATAGCGTTGTATCATATTATACTAATATAAAGCTATGTATTTAAATAACTCGCTTAGATCAACGATATTTAAACGTTTGCAAACGTTGCATCTAAATAGTTATTTAAATAGTCCGCAGTCGGAGGGTTAATAAAAATTAATGTGAAATATTGTAGAATAAAAGGCACTGTTATTAGAATTTAAAATTACTTTTTAAAGTTAAATTACAATAAAATACAATTTCTTATACGCTAAATAAGAAATTATGAAACTGTACTTGTATGCAAGCCAGAAACAAATATTTGAGCACAAAAATCGACTCAAGGTGAGTTAAATAATTTAGTATGCATTTTTTTGTTTTCAAAAGAAAGTGTTCAAATTTTATAATCGCGACTTAAAAATAAAAATTTCATTAAATTCATTCTTTCAAATTAAAACCATTTTGTCTAACTCTTTGTACTCCTATGTTAAGTCAGACTCGACATTCTGGATGATGCATCTTTTTCCAATTCTTCTTGGATACCGCTTATTATAAAAACCATACAATAGCAAACACAGATTAATTTCTAGGAATTGAAGCGAATTAATAACGGCATGTTTCAGCTTCCTTAAAGCGCTAAATCAATCCTTACACTCGCACGTGTATATGCATCTTATCTTTCAGAGTGCAAAGGGTTAAGTACAAGAAATCGGATGCAAGAACCAGGGGTGTAGTTGGAGCCGGAACGCTGTTTCGCCACTACCTTATTTTATGAGAAACAAATAAGAAAAAAACAATAAAAACCTCCTTAAAAATGATCGATCTTTGTCACCGAGGTTAGAGCATTCCAGCACTGCTAAATTTAAGACCACACCCCTGGTAAGATCTATTAAATATGGAATATGCGATTGTTCTAAGAATTACTCGAATGATTAACTTATCTAAAAAAATGTCATTAAGCAAATAACATTTATCTCTGAGATAATAAAGCATGAGGAATTAAACATGGTTGCATTTTATGGTTCATATCCACTACTTAATGGAACAAAGTATACATTATTTTAAATTAGTATTTTTTAACCATTTTTCTTCAAATTTCCGAATACTCCAGTAAGAATTTTGGGACGTGTCCTGAAAGGCATTTTTAACTAATCAAAAATAAAACCCACATAATTTAATATTATACTATATTTAAAATTATATAATATAATAAATTTATTCTTGACGGAAATATTGCAAGATGTGATACATTTTTAAAATTTTCAAACTCGTGTCTGTAGAATTTAAAATTCTTAAATTCATCATAAAATAATTGCATGGTTTAGGCCAACTTCAATCCCTCGTGAATATATTGTAAATCAAACCCGAAAAAATTCGTCCTTGTGGAATCTCTTAAAATGCAATTCCCGTAACAACATGACTTGCAATATTTTTATGAACTGGCAGAAAAATATTTTCGTGTTGATTACTTAGCCAGTTTGATCATTTATGAATTTTAAACTATCCAAAATTTTGTGGATCCTCCTGCATTTAACCCTTTGACTGTTTATCTCGCGATTTCTGTTGCATCCTACGATTTTCACAGGCAAATTTGTTTACTTAGTATTTTAATAGCGTTGGATCATATTCTACTAATAAAGCTTTGCATATAAATAACTCGCTTGGCTCAACTGTATCTGAACATGTTTGCAAACGTTGCATCTAAATAGTGATTTTAAAAAAATTAAACAGTCGAAGGGTTAAGAATCGTCTGAGCTGATAATCACGGCGGCAAAAATATGTAGCCTGCGAGGTTTAGCAATATCAAAGAATAAATAAATATATATAAATATTGTGAGAAAATAATTTATAAAATGCATTCAGTTAGTTAATCCTTTTGTCATCAAATTGCACATTTTAAGCTGATGAGTGATAATTATAGTTGGATATCACCATAGTCGATCGCATCAATGAGTGTAAAAAGCAGTTTTAATCTACGAAGGCTAACAAGTATAAATATTGATGAGCGTAATTTGAACCTATTGGCTGATTATGTGGCGAGATGGTAACTGTCGATAACCGATGTGCCTCAGAACATCAAACACAGGAAAAAACAGAAGAAGCTTCCTGCTAATTTTCAATAACATTTAATTCGCAAATAAAACAAAACCTAATTTAACTATAAGATAGGTGGTGGTAAAATACTGATTTTGAATACTGTCTTAGCGAATTTAATTATTTAAAAAAATTTTTTCATTTGTCTTGCTCATTTTTGGATAAAACTATTTTTCGGTTGTACGCTTCTCAAACGTTTTGTCATTAATTACAGTGTAAAATTGAAATTTTACTAAAAATGAAAATTAAATAGTTAAGAAAATGATAAGTTTAGGGACACTTCAAGAAAATTTTGCTGTCTTTGGGGCCCAAAAGTCTGAAAGCGAGCATTAAATGTTGCGCCATTTTGAACAACGCGTCATCTGTATGATGAAATAACTTTCAATTAATGCTAGAAGTTGCAGAATCTATTAAGAATAATAGTAAGTTGATCTTGAAATATTAGCGACTAAAATTACATTCTAGCATTCTTTCTCTGGAAAGACGAAATTGGATGAATTCTGGAACTGAAGAATTTAAAAACGGGTAGCTTGGTCTCACAAGCAGAAAATAATGAATGTTGTAATCATTTAACCACAAGTTCTGGATTGTTTGTCCAGTATATACCACCCAAAAGCGATAACCAGTTTTCATGAATCGTTTTGGGGACGATAGATGCAAATTGAACTGAAATTTGCTGTTAGTGTCTGGCTGTTAACATACTTAAAAATTTAAAGAATATTCCCAAATCTTTTTGGATGTTCTTTTGACAAACAAGAGAGTAATTCAAGACTCGCTACCGTTTAATAATTCGTACAAGACATTAACTATCCCACTTGCTGATGTTTATTCAGAACTTAGCATACATTAAGATGAACAATTTGCCTGTTAGCTACATATAAGGATGAAATTTTATTTTTGCGTAATATGAATGAATCTTAATTTGTTTTCAATATATTTTACTGATTTATCGTTTTGTACATAACTTCGAGCCTGTCCATCTATTCCAGACTAAATTAATCCTTTTTTTTCTTTTCAGCTCCAGATTCTTGAGGAGAGATGCTTTGCAAAGCAAGAGGAGACTGTACCTCATCCACCACTCTTCACGTGATTGAATGCGTGTCTTCTCCAACATGAAGCCATCGTGAAATCCGATTTATTTCACCTCAGTACACAGCATTTTCTGATAAAAGGATATCTGTCTCCAGGGTATTTGTGAACATCTCATCAATCGGTGAACTTTCTTCAATCTCCTCTTTATTTTTAACATCAAGTAAGGCAGTATAATTTTGTGCTCCGTCGTTCAGAACCGGTTCGGCGGCACAATAGACGATCATTCCTACCCAGTTTTTCAAAATATTGTAAAATGCTGTCTTAATGCCTGAGTACGGCAGCCACGTACTGAAAGCATTACACGTAAAATGGAGGGATCCGAGAGAATTCTCAGAAATGGAACAAAGTGATCTAGCTCTCAAACAAAAGAAAATTAATGCAGTTAAAAAATAGAATAACTCCGTACAAATGTTTTCGAGCTATTGGGGTGTTCAACTAACTTCCAAGAAAGAGAAAAATCCGATTATTTCATTTTCTAATATTTTTCTCTGGAAAGTTATGAATTAGGTTATTCCACCGAAATTAATAGGATAATCTTGTACAATATTTTAAATAGTTAGGGTATCTTAATTCTGCTTCTAATATATTTCCGGTTCTAAGAAAAACTTTCAATATCGAAGGTCACATTTTTGCATAGGTCAAAACTTTTGCTTAGCGGCAATTTCAAACAGTATAAACTAGAAATAGGCAGGTTAATTCTTCAGTACGTGGCCACATTTCATTAAATAACAAAATCTGGAAGCATGGGATTTAAAAATTTCCCCCCAAAACGATTTGTGGTATACGAGCCAATTACCAAAGAGTTGGTAACTAAAAACACTGCACGGGACATACTGCCTTACAGAAATAGCCACACCATGAAAAAACGATTGAAATTAAGTCAAAATTTATGCATAGATAATCAGGAAATTGCCAAATGATTTATTCAGAACGTGCACAGCAAGGCATATGGTTATACAGGCTACAATAAGAAGCTGCAACTTCTCGAGTCGCATTCTTGAACATCTCCTTGCCTTAAACCGGTGAGGTTCTTGAATCATGCCTATTTTAATGTTCTGAAAGAGTTGATGCAATCGCGAAATATTTCTTTACTTCAAGGAGACAAAATACACAATCGACACCTAATCACGTTCCATAAATGCTAGAACAAGAGACAAGGAAATAGAGGATTGGCCTAGAAAACACTTCTTCCTGAAGGTTCGAAGAGAAAGTTGCACACATCGGCAAGCAATATAATACGACTATTGCTGAGCACTAGAGATTTTCGGCTGTTGGTACAGATGGCTTTCCAAATCCTTCTTCCGCCATGACGAACCTGTAAATGGATAAAAAATGTCCCCTTTCCATTGCTTGTCTCGCGTCCTCTTACAGTTGAGAGATTCGTCATTGAATACTGTCCTATTCGCGTGCTACACAGCTCTTTTTTGACAATGTTACACACGTCCTCGAAGAAGTTCGCATTTAGTGAGTCTCGCGATGAAAGCCTGACAGTCATCAATCAATCGTCCTGAAAGACTCATCGATTTCGGGCAAGTGGAAACACACAACAACCGCTGCGAAAAAACTCCAATTTCTGATTACGAGATAGTTGAGGATCGAACTTCTAAGCTGCGATTAGTGTGATCTAACGCAAGTCTCCTTGGTACTGTTAATTTTCTTTCTTAGTGTCTTGTCATGAAATCCCGCCATTTGAGATTCTTCCTTGTTTTGCAGATAGAATCTCCAGTGATACTCAGCCCTAACATTAAACATATACAATCTTCCGTTTGATACTGAATACGATTTCTTGTTACTTTCTCTGGACGCCCATGTTGCTGATTACCATAGTTTACAAATGCAACAATTTAACATATACGCATTCGCTTTGCCGGATGTTTGCAAATCAGAGCACTCGTCTCTGCATGGTATGCCATTTCTCTGTATATTCAGAGAGTAAAACATCTTCAATAAGTTAGCTGTCGCTGACGACATTTGACTGATGCCTGTGAATCACTCCTAATATCTAATTAGAAGACTCCTTTTCTAATATAGTTGAGAGATGAAGTGGTTATCTAATTAGAAGGTTCGATCGCATGGGTAAGCTATGGCAGCTAACGTGTTAATGCAAGTACAGTCGCGGGAAAAACGAACCACAAAAGCATTATTCTGTCACTGTTCTTAGGAAACTCAAACAAAAGGCGCCAAATTTCAGGAAATAATGTCTATTAAATGATGTTATATCTAAAAATTTTATAAGGGGTCGTCTACATATTTATAATTGCACTAACTTCAAAATTTCCAATGGTAACACCCATGATTTTCAATGGATTTCAAAAATGCATCAAAAGTTGTGCTCGGATACCAAATATTATCAAACTTTGTTTCGAAATTAAAAGCAAATAACATTTTGAGTGTCTAAAGTTAAATTTTGAATTTTTGTTGGTATCTTGAGATATAATATAGTTATTGACATAGAACTTTTCCGATGTAATAGTATGAAGTAGTAGACACATTCTGCACCTATATTTTTTATTTTAAAATAATTTTTGAACGCAGAAAATATTTTATTAAATTTGATGTTTTCGAGTGTCAACGCCCCAAAATTTTAACGGTAGTCGATCCAGAAAGCTATTTAATAAGCCCCTGTAAAATTTCAGCTCGTTTGAAAAAGTAATTTTTAAGTTGCATTAAATTTTCTTCGTGAAATGATGCATTTAATGGGGGCGTTCATATCTGAAAAAAATTAACATCTTTCATTTAGTAATGCAATACATATGGATCAAAATAATTTTTTGGAGAGAATTTCATTTTTGCAGAATTTGTAACGTTTCTAGTAGTTATCAATCGTAAAAAAAAGTTAAAATTCTACGACCGAGATTTAAACGCAAGCAGCGCCCTTCATTATCTAAATATGGAGACGGCCCCTTTTATATCGCGAACATAAAATGCCGAATATCTTCTGATCTTCTTATGGTCAATTAACCAAAATTGATATTTTGGGGTATTTTTTGATAAGGAATTTGTCATCAAAAATATGCGTTGCCATTGCAAATTTTGAAGTTAGTGCAATTATAAATATGTAAACGACCCTTTATGAAATATTTAGATATGGAATCGCTTAGTAGAGGCTATTTACTGAAATTTGGTACTTTTTGTTTTAATTTCCGAAGAACGGTGGCAGATTAATGCTGGGTGGTTCTTTTTCTCCCTCTCGATTGTACTATACCTTTCATACATTGGGATTCTTTATTTTTCCTCTTATGGGGGTTACTTTTGTAGAATTTTCTGCATTCACTGTATTAAATTTGTGTGTATGGCTAATACATAACATTTCGGCAGCTACCGGATGCTATTATTTTGTTGAAAATCGTAGAAAAGTAAGATTTGTAAGTGTCTGAATTTTTTTCTAGTAAAATCGGTGTTTTGCTTTCGTAAGGTTTAACGAAAAATACACTAATGTTAGAACTTCGCCTGCCTCCATGTATATTGATCTTTTTCAAACGGAATAATAAGTAAATGACGATGCAAACATCCAACATAAATTGAAAAGTCACGAAGAATTCTCGGTTTTGTTTAGAAAAATATCTTGCTTATGCTATGGGAAGGGCCGAGTCCGAGCAGTAAATGTAAATATGGCGGGGAGGATGGCTGGAATAACTTTTGAGATTTGAGCGTTTATCCTAACGTGCTGCTAGAAAATTTAAAAAGGATACTTTTGATGAAATAGTATCTCTTTTACATTAAGGATCCATAGTCATGTTATGACGGGGTCCGATACTTAACTATCCATTGAGAAATAATTTCAGCACAACTTTTACACGCTTCATCAATTTGTTTCGTTGGCTATTGCCAGAAACATAAGGCCGGCTTTGAAACATTCTGCACTGGGAGAGTAAATTGTTACTTTTTGCTGCATCCGAGAAATGAAAGTAATATTGTAGGGTGCGAAATCGAAAACTCCCAGTTATGAGTAAAATTGTGTGCAACTTTGTGTGATTCATCGTCGAAAATTGTTAGGTGTACACACGGAAAATAACATA
>BGPR01018715.1:3657-16892 GCA_013235015.1 Araneus ventricosus | reverse complement strand
TTATAAGTGATGGTGTGCGTCTTGGTTTGGAATGGGTTATAAGTGATTGTGCGTTTTGGTTTGGAATGGGTTATGAGTGATGGTTGTGCGTTTTGGTTTGGAATGGGTTATGAGTGATGGTGCGTATTGGTGCGTAATGAATAATAAATGATGGTGGTGCGTTTTGGTTTGTCATGGGTTATGAGCAATGTTTGTGAATTTCGGTGTGGTATGAGTGATGTTTTTACGTCTGGGTATGGACTGGGTTATGAGTGAAAATTGAGGATAATGGAGAAGTGAGGTGTGTGTAGCCAGATATTTTGGCGGAATAGGTTCTGGATGAAAATTGTCTTGCTGGAACGAGTCTTGACTTAAATATCTAAGATCAAGGTTGATTATGACAGAAAGCTGTGGGTCTTGTGTTTTGAATGGATTACGATTGAAGATTGATTGAAAATGAATGATTTGATTGAATCTTTCGTGTTATGACTGCCATTTTAAGTGTGGTAACTGAATTTTCTGGAATAAAAGCAGCCTTCCAGTACTTGATGAATTTATCCCGTATGTACGAATATCTTGTTTTAGATCCAAAACAGAATATTGGATTGACTTTCCGGATGGTGGAATAAATATCAATGAAAATCTTTCACGCTATAAAATTGAGCATTTAAGGAGATAAAAGATAACCGAAATTAAATAGCTCACTTGATGGTTTCTGATATAAAATGTTTTGTGCACGTTCTGCATATATTTCGGTTCTATATGTGCAGTTTTCGTATTTCAGCAAAATTATTTATCCAATTCGCACAGTTACATTTAGTGTTTTGGACTCGCATTTACTCACCCTTGACATTTTGCAGGTCTGGAAGAAAATTTGGACAATTTTCAGCGCTTAAATTATCCAATGATCAGATTGTAAGAAAATTAGTAGTACAAAGGATTAACAATAATTTTGCTTTTCTACAGAAGGGTTATCCTAGACTTTAATAACGAATAGAGGGAAATGAATAATTGTGCTTTAAGCTCCTCCATAATTAAACCAACAATAAAAGCACATTTGAAAGCGTTAGGATAGGATTCTCAGTCTTTTCTATTTACATGGATACTGAAACTATAGTACATATGACAATAGAGTTCCTGTATCTTTGCTGACGTATTGTTTACGTCTGAAAGAAATTAAACCCCTCACAATAAATGAATTTCACATCTTAAAACTAGGCTATCAATAATCGTATATCGGGTAAAACTTGCATTCAGGACTATAGGGATGAAAACTACGAAAGCAAAACATTGAATGTATCTGACAAGATTCCCATATACATTAGGTATCAAACTTTCTACGATTCTTAACAAAATGATCTCTCGGTATCAGCAACAGCTTTCAAAAATTAGTCATACCTCTAACTTTAGCACATGAATGTAGAAAATTGTTCAGTAGTAACCACATCAGAGCGAAAATAAAGGATCCAAATGTGTTAAAGGTTTATCATTTGCATTAACACTTTCGCTGCCATAGCTCATCCATGTGATCGAACCTTCTAATTAGATCACCACTTCATCTCTTAACTATAGTAGAGAAGGAGTCATTTAATATCGGATGTTGGGTGTGATTCAAAGGCGCGTGTCAAATGGCGTCCGCGACACTCAACGTGTAAAAGACGTTTAATCTCGTATGAACGAAGATTGTCTTGAATAGAAATGGCATACGATGAATAAACATGCACTCTACTTTGCAAATACCCGTCAAAATAAGCACGTATATGTTAAATTGTTGCCTTGGCAAACTATGGTAGCCGGCAACATGAGTGTCCAGAGAAAGTAACAGGTAATCGTACTCAATATCAAACGGAAGATTGTATATGTTAATCTTGGGTCTGAGTATCACTGGAGATCCTCTCTGCTAAACATGGAGGAATCTTAAATGGCGGGATTTCATGACAACACACTAAGGAAGAAAATGACAGGAGCAAGGAGACTTGCGTTAGATCACACTAATCGCAGCTTAGAAGTTCAATCCTCAACTATCTCGTAATCAGCAATTGGAGTTCTTTCGCAGCGGTTGTTGGGTGTTTCCACTTGTCCGAAATCGATGGATCTTTTAGGACGGATGGTTGTATGTCGTTCAGGCTTTCATCGAGAGACTCTCACTAAATGCGAACCTCTTCGGGGACGTGTGTAACATTATCAAAAAAGAGCCGTGTAGCACGCGAATAGGGCAGTCTTCAATGACGAATCTCGGTCCTATCTCAACTGTTAGCGGACGTGAGACAAGCAACGGAATGGGGGCATTTCCTATCCATTTACAGGTTCGTCATCGCGAGGAAAAGGATTTGGGAAACCATCGGTTACAACCGAAAATCTCCAGTGCTCAGCAATAGTAGTATTATATTGCTTGCCGTTGTGTGCAATTTTCCTTTCGAACCTTGAGGTTGAAGTATTTTCTAGGCCAATTCGCTATTTCCCTGTCTCTTGTTCTAGCATTTGTGGAACGCGATTGGGTGTCGGTTGTATACTTCGTCTCATTCAAGTAAAGAAATGTCACGCGATTGCTTCAACTCTTTCATAACATTAAAATAGGCATGATTCAAGAACCTCACTGGTTTAAGGCAAGGATATGTTCACGAATGTGAAACGAGAGGTTGCAGCTTCTTATTGTAGCCTGTATAATCATACGAGATTTGATGTTCATGTTTTGAATATAAAATCATTTGGTAAGCAAGCTACTGATTATGTGCAAATTTCGCGCTTTTTTTCCCCCAGTCGGTTCTTCATGGTATGGCATTTTGGCGCTATAGTATGCTCCATGTAGGTTTCAGTCTCTATTGACTTCTTAATAGATTCTAAATTTGTTTTATATTTAATATTCTTATCCCACAAATCTTTTAGGATGGAAATTTTTTTATCTTTCATTTTTTAATTGTATTCTGTTTGAGATTGCCTCTAAGCAAACAATTTAGACTGATGCAAACACGTGTCGTCTTTATTAGTAATCCTTTACGTAGCCTGAAATAAGTGATAGAAATTAGTCATCTTGAGGATTCTAACCAAGAAGATTTTAAGATTCCACAATTCGTCGTTAAATCTCTCGGATGAAATTAGTCATGGAAATTTAAGAAGTAAGCATTTGAAGAAAAATTTAAATTTTATTTTTTAAATAGGAAAATTGGAAATTTGCATAATTTATGACGATAAATATATAAAACTTTTACGAATATAAAAGCTACTAATTAAAGAACTTGTTTTAATTCAGTTGAAGATGAAATTTTCGGTTTTTCTATGTTGCATTTGTGAAATCTGCATACCAGACCCGACTATGACCAGAATTTGACGTCTGCGTACTTTTCCTTTAGTTATGTGACATTCGGGCCTTTCCACCTTATTTTCAGTTGAGTTAGAATTTGATTTGCTTTCGCATATCGGAAGAAACAAAGATTTACTCTCCTGCTGATAACTTTTTTAACTAATGCCCCTGATTTGTATCTAACTGCAGTTTCTAACACAAATTCTAGAAAATTAGTGTCTCCGAAATTGGAAATCAAGAGGTTTTGAATTGCAAGGACTCTACTTCTGTTTGGAATGACTACTTTTAAGTAAAAACGATCAAGAATACAGATTTATCCATGTTACAGCAGTCGAGAATGCTTCGCGGATGTTCCTGAAGTTCTTCAATCATGTCATTTTCTTGCATAGTTGTTTGACGTCCATTTTCTCAAAGTCTGTGATCAGTCTTCAGAAACTCTCTTATCCTGGATGAAAAGCAGGTAATTATTTCTCAGATATCAAATTATTATCCGAATTTCAGTGAACCAGAACCATGAATGCTGAATTTTAGCACAAGTAGAACCATAGCTTCGATTTCACTGTAAATGATAGTATAGTGCTATCTGTTTTTAAAATGTTTGATTCTTATTGATTAATTCAAGCATTCCATCAGTATTTCACACTAGCGATAAGCTAGTCGGAACATGTAAATTTAGTATGCAATTGATGCTATCAACCTAAAAGAACTGTTTTAATTAAAAATCTCTTGGTCTTAGCTTAGATTTTGAAATTTCTTTAATTATACAATAGCCGCCTTCGGCCGTAATATTAATAGCCTGTAGCTATACTTGCAATTTGGCGAATTGGTGGTTGTAAAAGCTGAGGGACTCTGCGAAAGTTTGATTTTGAAATAAATCTCAAAAATAGAGGTTGTTGATGATGGGGCAGTCGACCCTTGATGACATATCCAGACGTGATAAGCTTCCTTATGAAATAAAAATTATAGAAGTCGATACATTGTTTGGGGCTAGGCTATGGATCAACGGTTTCTGCCAATTTATTTTAAATGTATAGATAACTGAATCAGCAGTTTGACGAATGAAGCGGGCACAGTTTCATCAGTGCTTTACAACTGCGTAAGCTCCTGATGTAAAGTAAACTAACATAAGTTTTGGTTAAAGAAACAATAAATAAGAAAAATAGGAAGTTCTTTTTATTTCCTCGAGAGAACAGTTTGGGATTCTCTCTCTTCCAACAAGCGATACATTTATAAATAAAGTTGAGGTGAGATGGTATTGTACAAATACAAGGGCATAAAAAGTAAAGCTTTTAAATTCAATTTAAAATTTACGGAGTTTAAATCTAACGAATACGAGCTTTATTTTGAATGTTCTCATAGAATCGGTATGTTATGTAAAATTCTGGTACTTTAGCTAAATATTTGCCAGACGAAATTTGGAAGGTTTGAATATTCGTTTATGAATGTTTGATTTTAACGCTAAAGTAACTATTTACATTTATATGAAACGAAAATACACTGCTGATTTAAAACTGACGCATTCTCTTCTGGATACATTTTATAGCAAGTTAAAGGTGCATGAGATGTTTAAGTAATTTTTATTTCGATTACAAACGGCAGTGAAGGATTTGTTAGTGAATTTAAAATTGCGGTAACTCGATTCGCATGTCTGACACGACGAGGCATTAAATACGTTCGATATTGAATATACTGTCTGTCCGCTAAGAGAACTCTTCGCCAGTTGACGGAGGTCGCTATAGAAACAAACTATCGTAGAATGAAACCATTTCGAGTAGGTAGACGTTCATTCAAATTTGTTACGTTGGCGCATTTAGCTCCAAATGGGAAAGAACGTGCAACTACCGCAAAACCGAGAAGACGAATGATCAACTACCGCTGCAAACTGGCGCCAAGAACCCCGACTTCGGTTGGATTCCTCCTATTCGAAATTGATCTTCCCTAACAGAACCAATTGCTATAGCGACCGCTGTCAACTAGACAACTTGGCGAACAGAGCTCTCTTTGGCGGACAGTAAATGGAATTTCTCTTTCAGATGAAGTTGCGAATTGGTGGCGCATACAGTTAGAACCTCGATTATCGAAGCTGATTGGGACCGTAACCATCTCGGATAATCGAAGACTAAATTTAAAATCGTGACCTCATTTATTTTGACAAGGACTTCTAAAATTGTCTATTTGAAATTAAGTCCGCAAACACTACCACGCATCAAAGTTTTAATAAACTCTTTTATTAGTTACCGAACTTCTTGCGTGCGTTTTTTAAAACAATTTTAATAAGAGCATTCGCAATTGTTACTGATTCTCGTTATTTCTTTTGTATTTTCCCAATGATTGTCAGTAAAGATTTTCAAAAAATCTACCCCCCCCCCTTCAACAACGCGAAACTTTAGGATGCATTTACTGTGCCATTTTGTTTTTAACATTTTACTGAAATGAATAGAATTAACTCGCATTACTATTAAAATATTTAAGAATGGAACTATTTTTTTAAATCCAATTAACTTCTCCCGAGTTATAAAAGATCACCTTGATAACGATCGTGAAAATTGAAAATGGGTTCCAATGTCGACTTTTCCACCTATTTCTGAAAAATTCGTTGACTTTATTAAAACATGAAAAAAATACAGATCGATTTTTTTTGGGACTTGCTCGGTTAAACTAGAACCGGATCATTGTGGGTTTACTGTAATAAAATGAAATATTATCAATACATTTCGGTTCAGTATTTCAGTGCACATTTAAACTCTTATCTGGTCTACAGTAATTTAGTTCTTTTCTTAATTCTCGCTTCAGATCTCGCTTGAAATTCAAGCTGAGCTTCGATTGCAACAGAGCTTCAAACAGTCACCTAGATGATTTCATTCTGAACCTTCGAACAGTTCGTGAAATTCCAACCCAAATGGAGAGAGAATTTATTTCTGAACAGTCTCCAATCTCTTTGAAATTCCAGCCATGACTGTCATTATGTTCTGTCCTGAACCATTTTCCAGCTCTATTTGCACAACCCGGCCAATGCAAGAATACTACATTTGGCGAAGTACATTCAAAAACTGGTGTCGCCAACAAATGTATAAACCTCTGATGAATACATGAACTTTCAGGATTTTTTAACAAACTTGGGTTTGGAAAAACAGGATTTTGAAACTTCTGTTGTGATGGTTTCGTTCATCATTGACGCTGTATAACTGTATATTTATCCAAGCCTCACAAGACTAATTTTTCGCAAAAGTTATGATTCTTCAAAATTCTTCTGCTTATTACAGAATCTTGATAAAAGTTTCAGAAAACTTCAAGGACAAGAATTTCTGTAAATAGCGCTATTTGTATATATTGATTTTGGCCGGAGGGTCAATCACAGGTCGGCATAACAGGAGTTTAGACATAAAATACTCGACTCTTCCTTATTACCGGTTCTAATAATAATGCATCTTTTTGTTGTCACTGCCTTGTTCTGCTTACTTTAAATGGTAGAAAGCTAAAAACTTCTGAACTTTTTTTAAATTTTTATACATCTACCATACTTATATGAAAACACTGACTAAATTAATGTATGCCATCTACAAAATAAGTTTGTATGGCACACCTCATCCAGCTGGCCCTACTTTCAGATGTCCAATCCTTCACCGAGCAGGGCTGGAAACCAGCCTCTTCTATTATAATATTTGAGGAATCCAGCACAGATATACCATCACATCCTCATACTTGCGGCAGTTACCACGCATGAAGGCACCTAAGCGAATGACCACTCCTCATGTCTGGTGTGACCATCTGGAGCGCATCGATTCAATCGATGCAGCAAGCACTGTGTTTGAGATGCAGCTCACCATAGGGCGAAATGGGCAGCTAAACGGTTCAGTTCTTAATATGTCACCATAGATGCTGAGACAACCGCTTAGTTATGCTACGACTTCTCATTCTAGTAAGTCCCTTTCGGCGAGTTCTGCATAGACCACAAGTCGATCTACCCTGGCCCAGCCGTGGCATCTGGGGTCAAGTGAATTATGGTCATCACGACGTTAATACGGAAACTAAGGGTGAATTCCTAATGGTCATTACCGGCCTCGGCTCAACCTCTCCCGCAGGAGGTACGTCCCGTCATCGGAGTGAAGGCGGCTGGACACGACACCATTATTATATCCACTAAGGAAGTAGAAACCCACTTGCTTATCCGAAGGCTTCTCGTCCACGTACACGTGGTGAACCCCATAGGGAGAACTTGGTTCTATATTAATCAGAAAACTGAGTTACCCCGCCATGACGGTAGCAGCAGGCAATCTGAATGACAGCTTCTGCAATAGCTCGAGTATTGAGGCCGGTGTCCCAATGGCCATCACCGGCAACAGCGCGATCCTCCCGAAGGAGGTACGCACCATCACTGAATGAGGGGACTCAACCATCCCCCATTATTGTACCACCCTTAGGAGAAGGGAGAACCCGCTTCATTTTCCAGAGGCTTCTTAACCACATACTCGTGGTGCCTCCAGTTGGGACAAAGGCAAAACAGAATCTGGCATAGATTCCATATAATATCAGTAAAATATGTCCTTTTGTTATATATATGTTGAGAAACTGTGGTGCAAATACATTTATTCAGTTATATGCAGAAAATATTAAACCAAGTTCAAAATTAGTTTGCTTTTATGTAACTAAACCTCTTGGTCGTCTTAATAAATTTGAGCGCCCTGGGCTTGAGTAATTTAATATACCATCAGAACCGCAACTAGGAACAAAACGCTTATGGACCAACGAAAATACATAGCTAATAAAAAAATTGAGGAGAGTAAAAGTAAAAATTCATAATTTTACTTTTAACGTATATAAAATATATATAAATAAATTTTGCAGTGGAGTACATTAAATTTTTAAGTGCCTTCGGATCAGTGGCGTCTCTGGACTATAGCCCAATTAACCTTTTGTATAAGACGACCCTGCTAATCCTTGTGTTTTGTATTAATCAAAACTTTATTCGCAATCGTCTATTATTTGCAACTATGTCAATTTTTCAAATTTTTATTATATATATCCACATGTTATTAATGCCTTTTATTAAGTTGCAATTTTTGTGAAATTTCAAGAACTTATAGTTTTTAGGTGGTACATATTGTGAATAAGCGCGATGTTATTTTAGATTTAATACTTCTTATTGTAAATTTTCTGATTTTCTGATGCATATATTTTTCGTAAATGAGGTTTCAAATATTATTCATTTATTGCATCCATTCGCAAATTCAATTCTTGCTAAAGTTAAAAATTTCTAGTGGTTTCTTTAAGAATAAAAATACTTCGTATTTAATACATTAACTACACTTCTGTAAATGCTTTTAAGTTTGCAAGATAATTACTAAAATTTTAAATAAGTTTCATTAAGACCCCTCCCCCGCCCTTCTTGGATTTAGAGCAAGAGGCAACTGATTGGCTGATCCGGACAGCCAATCAGCTATCCCCTGAAAACACCAGTTGATCACCATGCCTGATCACCATGGTGATCAACATGTTGTTGAAAATAATGCGAAGCGAATTTGCGAATAAATCGCAAATTACCATTTCAGGAAATAAATAATGCGAATTTTCTTTAATAATTATCAATGCAAAGTATCAACGAAATTTAATTGCAGACAATATCGTTTATATAAATGGAGTATTGTTAATCAATTTCATCGAAAATTAAAAATGGATGCAATGGTAGGATTATAAAACTGCATTCTCGATTTAACCCATTATACGCCCAAACTCTTGTATTTCTTTTTTAAAAAGTGAAACATGTTAATAGAACATGAATAAAATATGAAAGAAAACGCTATTTTTGAGATTTTTAAAATAAACTGATTAATTAACTTTTAATTTTAACTAATTATCATAATTGGAAAAATGATTTTAATTGGATTTGTACCTTTTTATAGCAGTCAACTCAATATTCAGATGCAACAATCAAAGCTAAAAATTGCACTGTTTAGGTGAAATAATAAAGAAAATCCAAGTGTCCCAAGAAAGGGTCAATGGCAGGGTAATTGGTTAAAGAAAGATGGAAAATGTTATTTTACTCCTGTTACTTTTTCATTTTTGAATATTGAAGATTGATTGTATTTAAACGTTTGTATAACATTAAAGTTTGATAGTATATAATTGTAAATATTCTTCCAAGCATTTATTTTCTTTGGTAAGCATTGCTCTCCCTTGCTTCCTCACTTTACTCCTCTTCCAGTTATAATGTAGTGGAACATGTATTATTTAGCTTGTAAAATAACACTTCATATATATATTTAATTTCTATACTTGTATTTAATTTCTTTGGCACCTATTAGTTATTGACTTAATTCTAACCTTTGAGCTTTAGAATTCACTTTATAAAAATATAATAAGATGTCAGAAGTTTGTAAAAATAAGAATTTGAATTTGAAAGTGATAAAATAAAAATTGGAAGAGAAATTGCTTGATCAATTGTTCTATATATATATGCTTAAAGTATTTTCATAAATTTTCTTTTTCTTTGATTCTATTAATAAAGCTTGTACAATATATTAAATTTACTAAAAATAATTCTACTTTATTACTGAGCTGTATTTATTCGGGAATACATATGAAACAGCACTCTGTTATAAATGTTCGTAACGTTTGGTACCACTTTTTTAAGTGCTTACCTTGATATGTTGGATATTGTTAATCTAATCTGAACTGTTTGAAAATTTATTCTTGTCTATTGAAAAGACACACTTATGTTTGTTGATTGTTTTCTACCATCCTTATCTGTATTTCAAATATGCGTATTGTCGTTAATGATTTTATCAATGTTTTAGCTTGAGTAGCAAACTGCTAAATAAAAATTTCTTATTTACTTTCCTTTTGTGTGCTTGCCTTTTGTTTTGTCGAAAATTAGAAAGCTGTAATTTATGCACACATCATCAGTAAATCAAGAAAGTCCAATTCACCGAATCAAGCTAGTTCAGTCAGTTTTAAAATGATTCGCTATGAGAGGGATCCTTAACACCCGGTCTGCCGAATTTTTTAAAATTACTATTTAGATGCAAAGTTTGAAAGCCTGTCCAAATACCGTTGAACCAAGCGAATTGTTTCTCGCATGCGAGGCTTTGTTACAATGCGATTCAATGTTCTAAAAGTACTAAGTAAATCCTTTAGCTTATTAAAATCGCAGGATGCAGCGGAAAATAGAATTACTTCCAATCCGCAGAAATCGCGGTATAAACAGTCGGAGGGTTAATGCAATGATTTTAAATTGCTTGAAAATAATTAAAATTTTGTGTTTTTAAGGTGGCATTCTTTCTGTAAATTGCGTGATGTCATCGAGCGCGTAACTATTTTTACAACACTCAACAGGTAGATAGATAGACCAAATGTGTCATTTACTACTATAGTTTTTATTGACCACACGAAGCGAGGTCCTGTTTTAACTTAGTCGTTCGGCTATTCATCCGTTTGTCTGTAAATTTTGTTGCATAGTCGCATCCAAACCCTTTGCTCGATTTTCTTCGAATTTGGCATGGGCGTTCCTAGAGGTCATTAAAAACGACGTATAAGTAAGGACTTTAATTTTCTGATGCCGTCTCAAGATGGTGGCCGTTTTAATGGTTTCAATGTTTGGCAAGTCATTTGTCAGGTCGGCAAAATTATAACATTTGAGTCCTTTTGGGACATTTAATTGTTTTTGTTAGTATTTACAAAATTACAGACTTGCTTAGATAAATCGCATTCGAAAAAAAATAGCTAAATTGTTGGCCCCTTCTTTGTCGGATTTTTCTTTGAAGCTTCGACAAAATGATTGTTTTCCATTCAAGGGCGGGAAATCACGCCGCGAAAACTTGACGCAAATAGTCCTACTTTATTCATTTCTGAGCAATATTCAGAAATGCGAAAAATAATTGCGAAATGCAACGAGACGTGTAAGTGGCGACGAATTCATTTTAAATGATGCATTATTTCTCTTCGTCGCATAACATGCGACGTCGACCAAGAGGGAGTTAATGACTGCGATGAAAATGGATGATCGTTTTTCTGGGGGGGGGGCGAGGAAAGAGACTGGAGGTCTACTGTTCACAAAACTACTAGTTTTAGTCCTCTAAATGTGGCATGAATGTGAAACCGGAAACGAATGTTAAACACGTACAGTTAAACAACGCAGTGAGTCAATGGCGACTGAGATGTTTCTAGTGAAAAGATGGTGGGGCATTGCGTCCCACGCAACGCTTTCGAACAGCAAAAAAACATTACTGAATATTTTAAATGATATTTTCACATGCTATAAACTATTGCTAAGCATATATTTATGCATCTACTGTAATCCTAAAAATGTAGTTTTAACTTCGGTCGTCGTCGCATGTCATACGTTCGGCTCTTTTGTGCCCGTACGCTATTTAAATCCGTAATTAAGTCAACATAATTAATTTTTAAACATAAAAATCGCCTGGTCCCGCTAAAATGTCTCGAGTATCCTTTACTATCTTAAATAAATTTGAAATAATAAACTCATTAGATGAGTGGTGGCAGCTAATTAGGAAGTTAAATAAAATCCTGTGGCAAGGGGTTAATAACACAAGTGTAGCCTACAAAGAGTTTTGAATTCGTTTTTCTCTGGAAACATTTCAGAATTACCTACTGCAATTGGATACAAATTAGTTACAGATGTTCATGGCTTATCTGAAATGGCTCCCCCTCTTTAGTTTGGTTAATCGGAGTTGTACTGTATTTAAATTTACAACCATAATCTACGAGACGGTTTTTGAAATCCGGGCTACTTTGTAGCTGCTATTTTTTTCTTGGATGACGTCTTTCGGTTTTATTTTTATGACCAAATGACCGAATTTCGTGGGCATAGACACACTGAAAAGAAAGCCGGGGTTTTATTGAACTCCAAATGGCATCGGTAAACGCTTCCAGCAGCAACTCTGCAGCAGAACTCGACTCTCCCGATACGAGAATAACCATAAAGAAAGCTCTGCAATAAAAGAGTGAAAGAACGGTCGGGATACGATGAGTTTCGGCCCGATGAAAGTTGCCTTGGTCAATACAGATATGAAAAAAGTTATACTTGTGAGCAATTCTGGTGCACCCATAGAGCAAAAGATTAAATAGAATCTTATATTATTATCTACGAAATACTTGTTTTCCGTCTTCCATGATCCGATTTTTTTTCTTGCTTACGCTTCATAAAATAAATACCGATGCGAAAAACGCAATAAGGAAGTTTACATATTATTCGTAATTTGTTAGGAGATCCATGAAATTATATATTCTACTATACAAAAGAGACATTTATTATCATTAGAAAAAAAAAATTTCCACGGACCGTGTAATTTCGCCCTGTACCTTTGGTATCGGACCGCCCTCGCAACTTAATTCTGTGTTAGTCATTTTTGAAAGAAAAAAAAAACAATCCATATTGAACGCAGAATCTTTTGATGAAGTAGATTCATTTGATTTCTGATGTTTTCCGTCAGATCCGAGGATATCGCCGGAGTTTAAGGTTAAACAATACATGCGGTGCAACTCCCTACTCAGGGTGCACTCAGAAGCAGACGGTCCTGCGCAAACATTAAGTTGTGAAACCAATGTTCCCCGTTTTGGAAGAAAATAGTAGTAGTCATGCGCCGCAGATACTAACGATTTCTCGGTCATAGTATCGTCTTTCCTCAGACGTTGACTCTCCGGGAAATTTCTCTCCTTGACAAACATCATTGTTTGCATTCTCACGGTAGCGTTCCTGGCCTTAGACCCGGTAGCCCCCTATTTCCAGGTGATGGTGCCTCGTTCGAAGCCATTTGGAAATTCACTTATAAGCTATGCGCAAAATTTATTTATCAAATTTATTTAAAAAAATTTAAAAATCTATGGCGCTTATTTTCTAACGGTAAGCGTACAAAATAATTCATTATTGGGGCATCCTAAAAATTTACATCGCACCTTTAAGGGGAAATAGACGTAACAGCCTAAGAGGCGCAAAAGA
>BGPR01018714.1:0-30412 GCA_013235015.1 Araneus ventricosus | reverse complement strand
GGATATGAAAAATTAAATTTTAGAAGAGGTTCTGTCTGCTGGAAATCCAAATAAATCATTTTCTAGTTAATAGAAACATGCTGCAGTAAGGATGAGAGAGGCTAAATAAGGGAATTTTTATTATTTATCTTCCTTTTAACTCCATTTCTATTTTGCTTTGATAGACTAGAAATTTAAATTTTTTCTGTACAGTCTGCAAGCTTTTCTTCTTTTTTTCGTTATAACTATTTTTTTATTTATAAAAATTACTGATTTTTCTTGCTCATATGTAAATCCCCGGCAATTAAGGGATTTCTTTTTTTAAAAAAATGTCCTATTCTTTAAAAGCTTTAAAAGGTAAATCTAGGCTTAATTAAAAACGTTGTTTCAAACATGGTTGTTTTTTTAAGATTAACATTTCATTACCTTTGCTTCTCTCTCTCTCTCTCTCTCTCTCTCTCTCTCCAGAAATATCCACTTTAATTTTATGAATTCATTTTACGAAAAAAGGAAAAATGTTCTTTCCATGTGAAGTTTTTTTCTTGTATTATTTGTTCTCTGCGTAAATCTATTCGAATTATGTATGAGGTTGCATTTATTATTTTGTGTGGCACTTTTGTTCTATTCACTGGGATTAGACCTAAATATAGTTTTTCAACTGTTTATTTTTTAACTTTAATTTGTTAAAAATTTTATTTTATTTATCCTATTTATCATATTTTTATTTATTTTATGTATATGTTACTTTATGATTAGTTATAACTTTTATGATGAATATTGGAACTCATATGGAATTATAATTAGAGAAGTGTCTTTCCAGATACCATACGCCCTTTCTTCGATTGCTTCCATTCACAAGCTGTTGAGTTTTTATAAAATTTCTTATTATTGGATATTTTCTAATAGTTTCTTTAGGAAACTTCTTTGGTTCAACTTACGATTCGAACATAAAATATAGCTTTTTCTCTTATCAGTGTTATTCGAAAACATTCATACTTCAAGATAATTTTTCAAAATTTCATTAGATTTTGTTCTGTAAGCTACTATATATTTTCGAAAGCTTATTTTAAGCTGTAAAGTAAAGATGAGCTGGAATTATTTCCTTTTTTTTTTTCGATATTTAGGGCTATCCGATTTATTGGTAGTCTTGTATAGGAGCATAAGTATAATATTTTTTTACTTTTTTAGGGTGCTAGCAAGCTGACAAGAGAAGATATAGAAAGGGTTTTCAACTTGTATGATCGAGTACGTATTATCCTCTTTACGTTATTGCAACTTTTATTCCTCTGAATATATTTTTTATTGGTTTCTTGGTATTTTCTAGGTATATTTCAATCATTCTATTTATGTCTCAATGATATATTTTCATACCACCATTCCAAGTAAAATTACCTGATAGTTATAAATAAACCTTATACGTCTAAAGTCTATGCAGTGTTCGGAAAATTCAGATCACTGAATTTGGTGGCTGTGTCAGAGATCCAGATGATAAACTTCTTTGGCGCCGATAGATGGCGCACTAAAGCAAATTATTGTAATTTGATTTGATTCGATTTTCCTGACGATAGATTCTCGAGTGGGATAAGCAATGATTCAAACTAAAAAAGGGAAGTGAATTTAGACTTAAATTTCGCGCCAAGAGATGGTTGTATCAGAGCGTTTTGACGTGCATATTATTTTGGGAATGCAGACGATTTAGAGAAATGGATACTACATTTCGCACGGATTTCATGGAAGAAAATTAATTCCGAAAGTCTCCGATAGGGAAAATAGGGCACTGTTGTAGTCTGTACAACTGAGAATTAGTCAAATGAATTACAAAGAAGAAATTTCAGTGCAAAACCACTTTAATATAGCAAATAAGCCGCCCTCAAAGGGCTACAGACATGATATTTCAGTGCAGCATAGCACTTTATTCAATAAAAACACTTCCTCGGCGAAGACATAGACCTCTTTCAATGTGGCAATGTTTATTCTCCCCGGATCTAACACCATGTGACTTTCTCCCGTCTGGTTATTTTGTCCATCTTCATGGGGTCCCTGCCTTGACAACCTTAAAGGATAACATATCACTGTCTGTGCTGAGCATTCCTGGTGACATGTCACGTTCGGCCGTCGAGAATGTTGTGTACGGGATGCAATGTGTGGTCCACGAGAAGGTTGGTGACGTTGAAAGAGGTCTATAACCTCTCCGAGGAAATGCTTTTATTGAATAAAGTGCTATGGCGCATTGAAATATCATCTCTGTAACCCTTTGAGGCAGTTCATTTGCTGTATTAAAGCAGTGTTACACTGAAATTTCTTCTTTGTTATTCATTTGTATAATCCTCCGTTGTACAGACTACAACAGTGCCCCATTTTCCCCTATCGGAAACTTTCGGAACTAATTTTTTCACAGAATTTTTCCCCATGTCGTCATTAGTACCCCTACCAAATTTGGTGGCATTTCAGCTCATAGATTGAGCTACAGATGGCTCTGAGTACCCAGGTAGCACAACATGTGGCCCGATATTGTACAATATTGTTCGATATTATATAACATTGTCCAATATAATACAATATTGCGAATATTGTTCAATATCGTACAATATCGTTGTGCTACTGGGGTAGTGTCAGTTTAAAAAAACCCTGTGTATTTAAATTGGCAGTAAAGCAACAATTCTTCAAGCATCCATATTGCCCCGCTGCCCGAGAAGAATCTTCCGGATATAATAAAAAACGAAATCAGTTGAACCTCGGTTATTCGGACCTCCATCACCCGAGGTCTCTGTTAACCTAGTCGGTACCAGAAAGAAAAATTGTGTTTTATTTTTTTAATAAAATCAACGAATTTTTCAGAAAAGTTTATCAAAATTGACTTTTGGGAGCCGATTCTCACGAGGTAAAAGCATGTGAAAGGTCGTTATCGAGAGATGATATTCTATAACTCAGCAAGTTATTTACAGACAAAAATAAAAAGATAGTTCCAAATGCAAGTTCCGTGCATTTTCATTAAAAAATGGAACTGTGAATGCGTTGGAAAGTTTGCGTCATTGAGCCATAGAAAATAGTCTTTTGAGAAACACTTGAAGAATCACTGGAAACATGCAAAGGAAATTGCGAGAATCAGTAACATTCGCGATCTTTTTATGAAAGCGAATTATTGTGTCAAAAAGTGCATGTAAGAAGTTAGATAACTACAGTAGAGTCCGCTAATCCGGACTAGATGGGACCAGAGCCAGTCCGGATCAGCGAAACTCCGGATTAAATGGAACCTGTCTTAAAAAGTACTTAATACAAGTTTTAGATAGGCAAGACATCGATATTTTTATCGATCAAACATCGATCGATAATATAAACATCGATATTTTTATCGATCAAATATCGATCGATAATATAAACGTCGATATTTTTATCGATCAAACATCGATCGATAATATAAACATCGATATTTTTATCGATCAAATATCGATCGATAATATAAACATCGATATTTTTATCGATCAAAAACGATCGATAATATATACATCGATCTTTTTATCGATCAAACATCGTTCGATAATATAAACATCAATATTTTTATCGATCGAACAGCGATATTTTTATCGATCAAACATCGATCGATAATATAAACATCGTTATTTTTTTTATAAATGCACACAACTTTCCCAACAGCTTAATTTTAGTTTTAATACTACTGTATGCGTAGACCTAAGTTTTTAACCTACGCACTGCAAGATTTACAAAACAAAACATCCCGTCCGGATTAACCAGATGTCCGGACAAGCAAAGTCCGGACTCTACTGTTATAAAAGAGTTTGTTAAAATGTTAATACGTGGTGGTACTTGCCGACGTATTTTTATAATTTCAAATAAACATTTTTGGAAAACATTATTGATAGAAAAAGAAGTCATGATTTAAAATTTAGTCTCTATCAACCGAGTTTTCCATCATCCGAAGTGATTACGGTCCCAATCAGCTCGGATAATCGAAGTAATATTAGAATCTTTTTGGAATATTGGAAAAAGAAAATGTAACGCAGCTTGACCAATCAACAACCACCATTTCCTTTCTCTCAAATATACGTTGTTAAGTTTTACAAATAGCATTTTTACACGCCTTTATTTAACTTGTCTTGTTTTTAAAAGATGGAATTTTTTGATCGATTTTTCACCCACTTCCTGGAAATTCTAGAGTAGTGAATTTTTATACACTTGATTATTATCGATCACAATTGCCTATTTTAATAGTCTGTTGATTTAACTAACCTTTGATTCTATAAAGTGGTACCACTATTAGCACATTTGAGACAAATAATTTCGATTAAATTCCATTTTATTTTCCAAAATTAATTATAAAATTAAGACTAAAAGTAGAAAATAATTAAAAATAAAACGCATTTCTACTTTATAGTCCATTAATAAAATTATGTATTTAAAAATTGTTTTATTAAATTGATTTATTCTAAATTTAATTACTATGAGCAGCCTGTGAAAACATTTTTATGATTAAATGCTTTATTAAAAAATAAGCCCAAGGATCAAAAATAATAGTTAACAAAGTTATGTTGAGTTATTTAAAAGATTTGCAATCTTCATTGGCTCTCATTCTGAAAATTTAACTATATGTGTCTATTACGGAACTAAACAGATGAAGAAATCATTGCGCATCGAAACGTTTGAATCTAATTGAAGACGGGTGAAACAGTTGCACTCATCAACAATTGAATCTAAATGAGGTTAATGAAGTTCTCAGGAACTTCATCGCGCCTAGAAATATTTTCCTAACGAACCATTTGCGAATTTCGAGAAAACATTCTTCCCTTCATTAACACTTCGAATTCCGAATTGCAATTGGATGCATAATTACTCAATGTGATGATAGAGGCTCAATTCAAGGCTTCAGGGATGGCAAATTATAACTGATGTTTGATTTAATTGTATAAAATTTATGTATAACTTTTTGAAACGCTGTAATTTTCAGGCTGAACGAAATTACTAATATAATAGCCCAGATCTGTCTCTCGGTAACTCCTCTGACGTCACCAACAATAAAACTCGTGCCATAGCAATGCGAGACGTTAAACAGCATTATTTAATTGTTAGAGAACCGAAATTTCAGTAATTTTAAATTTAAAAGAGTAATTGTGTTCCAATCTCAAATTTAATAGCTCTAAAATAGTGAAATAAAATTTTCTATCTATTGATATAAAATTTATCTCGCTTTGATTAATAGTTGCTGAGAAATTTTTATTTATATTAATTATATATTTCAAATTAATTTCCGTTTTTTAATAGAAAGTAGTAAATCACGTCAGTGGTATATCATGCTCGTGATATAGTTTGGACGCCACGATGCATCTGATTATTTATTGCAATTGTGATGATATAATTTGATAATATTTTTTGGCAACGCTTGACAAGCAGAGAAGTGCTCTGTTTTGATTAGAATTTCGAAAAAGAATTCCTTTGAAATTTTAACTTTTGACTTGCTTTTGACAAGCTCAGAATTTCATGGTTATTGAATTATAATAAAATTGTTAAACAACGAAAAATACTTCACACGGAATGTTGTTTACCAAGAGGTTTTTTGAATAAAGAAATATGTAAATAAAAAAATATTTCCTGACATAAAACATATGTGTTTTTTTTATTTGTTTTCAATCAATTCTCACAGTTCAGTCTTTAAACATTTCTCTAGCATATATATCTATTTAAACACGTCCAATTTGACGAGAAATCTCTTGAATGAAGAAATTTGCACCCGTCATACCATGACAGGTGATCTTCTAGTTTATTAATAATATCCTAATAGGACTAAAGATCCTAGGACTTTTAATCCATAACATAAAATAGAAAATACACGTATCTGTCTGTCACAAGAACTCCTCCTAAACTATGAACGGTAGCGGCATGAAATTTGCGCATGCCATTCTGGGGTCCATTTCTAGGTGAACTGTGCTAATTTCAATTTTCAAAATTATTTCTTAAGGTTTTTATTTAAATAACAAAAATTAAGCCAAACTTCGGCGTTTTTGCTCTGATTTTCACCGATATTCTGAAGTAATTAGTACAGGAAAAAGATTCATGAACAATCTTAAAGAGCAAACAATTGTCTTCCCAATGAAATTAGTTTATCTTTCTAATGAAGTTAGTTTAAGTACTGTGCGATGTTTCGTCCATTTTTTACAAATACTCATCAGCTTGCAATCCTCATCAGTTTTCAAGGTCATTAAAGGTTACTGTTTTCAACTTCAACCGAAGGATGAGACCAAATGAGAAAAAGATGGAACAGGGCCGTGTCTAGGAGGTGGCGAGATTGGCACCCCCAAGGGCGCAGGAGGGGAGGGGCCCAAAAATGGCCATTTAAAAAATGTTTTAAGAGTCAGGTTGGCACGATCTACTGTAGAAAAAGAATCCGAGAATAAGTTTTTTATGGCTCATTAAAACTTTACTGGAGTTACTAATTGGTGCGCCCAGTCACAGACTGTCCAGGTTGGCAACTTGCCTGGTGGCGAGTTAGCCCTATTGCAGAGAGAGTGAGGGAAAGGAAAGAACTTTCTGAGGCCTTTCTTAAACAAAACAGTAAGTAGTTTTATGTTATAAACACCCAACTTCTCTTGTGCAAGGCCGGGCCGCGTATAGGCATACTGTACTCGAACAGAGCACCATTGTAACTTTGGATGGCTCTGATTGGACAAGCGAATCTGACGTAGCTATGCTTTGCTTGTTTGTTTACCTCTGACTGAATCTTTCAACTAGCAATAGCGAAATGTTCTTTGTGTAATACGCTATGGCTATTCAGAATTCCAATCTTCTCCCTTCTTTTGTAAACGAAGTTGTTAAAATCGTTGAAGATGAAACCATCGTTCGAAGCAACCTTAAAAGTGTTTCCGATGTGTATTCATGGATAGAAGAATATGGAAGAACATCGGACACGAAATGGAATCTTCGATCTTCTACATCATCTAGAACAAGGCTTGTGTGCTGGGAAGTAGCAATAATTATTTCAAATCATTATCTTTTACAGGATGTATGTTGTAATTTGTAATCCTATATCAGGCATTATTTCAATACTTATATTAATCATGGTTTAAGTTAATTATTAAAATATGAATTTTAATCTTTCAGATCTGAATGAAGCAAATCTAACGACATTAAATCAAGAAGAAGAAAGATTCCCCTTTTGAAAACAAATTCAGGCAATATCTAGTAGAAAAAATTAGTATTTAGAGTTTTAAGAACTATAAACAAGATACGCGCGTCTCACTGTTCATGCGATGTACAGAAGAATGACGTCAGATTCGCTTGTCCAATCAGAGTCCTCCAAAGTTACAATGGTGTTCTACTCGAGTACAGAATGCCTATATGCGGCCGGGCCGCAATGAGCACTTAGATTGTATTGCTTTCGCAGGCCCCCGGCAAAGCGGAAGGGATGACATCCCCTCTTTGCAAGAAGGGCGTGGTTCTTGCAAGAGATGACGCAACTACATACTTTTTTCTTCTTTTTTTGCAGCTACGTTTTACTGCTTGAAACTAATGGACAAGCGAACTCGCCCGTCTTCTAAAGTAAAATTTAAAGAAATATTCGAACATCCAAAATCTTAACAAAGAGGGTGCAAACATTATGTAATTTGATGACTAAAGGTATAAAGGAAAAGGGAGACTCACGCCTTCTCATAGATTTATATCTTTTGGGGAGGGGCGTATTTGATCACGTTTACAACGTTGTAGAAAGGATAAAAGGGCTTCATCCTTATTGGAAAGATCTCTTGTGGTTGTTGTTTTTTTGTAGCAATTAATTAGGGGAAATGTGGCATTTCTCTTTTTAGTCAGCAATGAGTGGGCACACAAATAAATGCTTGCATTTTTTCGTACTTTGCAAGGGAGAAAAATCATATTTGAAGAGGTGAACTCAAATTATTATTTGTTTATTTTTACATTGCTTTTGTTATATTAAACACGAGCCACATTCAGTGACCAGCTGATTCGTCCATTTTATTAATCGCATATTAATTATATCAACCTACTTTATATTTGGCAAGAGGAAAGCATTAATTCTAACAACAGACCAAGAAATGAAATAGTTATACAAGAAAGAAAAACAATGAGCAGGAAATGTATTAGTACTTGAACTAAATACTTATACAGTACGTTTTGCATATAATCAAATTAATTATTTAGATCTTCACATGCAATTGTTAAAAAAGTTTTGGGTAGAATAGTTCCTTAAAAATCAAAAAATAAGAAAGTTCAATGAAGATTAATTTTAATTTTGGCCATGCATAATTGAAATTTAAATTATAATTATCACTCATTATTTATCTAATTATAAATTGAATGTTTAACCTAAATATAACAAATAAATAAGATGCATAATCTCCAGAGAAGATTATCTTGCCCTCAGTGAAAAGGCGGGATTAAGATCATAGCTAAAAAGAAAATCTGTCAGAATAATATATTTTTTAGCAACGGGTTCGGAAACCTTCCGCACTTTTGCGCATGCGCCGGGCGAAGATACTTTCATCAAAATAGGGGGAAAGTGAAGAATGGAAGGATGATGTTTACATTTTACTGAGCGTGATCTAACAAAGAACTCCGGAAATGCGCTCATATGACTCATTGCCTGACACCCCTTTCCGGTGTAAAATCGTCCAAAAGTGGTAGTCTCGGAATCCGTTGCTGAACAGCAGTAAATCTATACAAAAAGTAAATTTATTTCAGTTACCGAAGAAAGAAAAAAATTAGACTGGAAAAACTTGCATAACAACAGAAATGGGCTGCATTTTATTACAACGAAAGAAGCATAAGACAAGCATTAGATTTAAAGATTTATGAAGCAATGATATTGGTTTGACTTTCATTTCAACACTGCAAAGTATTGTCGAAAATATTTTTTGAATTTTTTTTTTTTTTTTAAACCCGTAAAATGAACCAACTTTCGTAGTAACGTCGACGTAGTAACGATGAGCAGAGAAAAATGGAATCCTAATAGTTTCTAAACTCCTGCCAGGTGGTTGAAAGTACAGACACAAAAAAAGAGAGAGGGGTTACCTTCTGTCCACGTGAAATAGAATTCATGTTAATGAATTTGGAAACAAAAACTATAAACTTAACTTATAGATTATGAATTGATAACTAAATGAAATTAATGAATTGATTAATTTATGCAATAAAACTAATCTTTTTTTTTTCCTATGTAGGACCGCAATGGCACAATAGAAAATGAGGAGTTGAAAGGATTCCTTAAGGATCTCCTAGAACTTGTGAAAAAAGTAAGTCCTCTTTTAAGCGGATTAATTTCCATTCTTTTTACTTTAAATGAAGTGATATTCACGCAAAAATAAAATTTATAAAATATGTAATTGTTTAAAAAAATTTTAATGCTTCAAGGTATAATCTAAAAATGATTCTAGTTTACAGATCTTCACATATGTTTTCATTCTGATCTCAATTTTTCTTTGGATGATCATACAAAAGTCTTCTAACACCAATAATTATTTGCAATCTCTTCCAAATTAATAAATAAAACTTGTCTGCTTTTTTTAACAAATAAAAGTAAATATTTGTCCTCCGAAAATTAGGTTGTCAGTGCTTTAGTACGAATTTAATAGAAAATCATTTATAGATGGCCAGAAAATAGCATAAAATCACGATTATTAAAATGATTTCAACTGTCTAGTGTGATGATGAAATAGCTAAATAGTTTAGGTATAAGAATACAAAAGTCTCAGTTTTAAAATTATTTGAATTAGGAATTCATTTCTAATTATAAAGCTGACCTCTAACTTTCATTTTCTAACAACCTAAATTGATATTCCATGGTTATTTATTTTTAATGTTACGTATCTCTTATTATAACTATCATCACAATATAATTTTGTGGTCTTTCTTCCTTCTTTGTAAAATACAATAAAAAGTAATCCTCCTAGCTTTGGCTTTATATTAATAACACACTGCGACTGAATATTTAATTTAAACGAAAATATTTAAAATTTGTTTTTAATCTGTTTCCAGGATTACGATGCTCAAGATCTGGAAGAATTCCAGGAGGCGATTCTTAGGGGATGCGACTTCAACAAGGACGGCAAGATCAACAAGAAGGAACTCACCATGATTCTTTTAGCACTCGCCAAACACTCCCAAGAGGACGATGTCAAATAGATTGCTCTTTTTCTCTCTTACCTTCAGTTATTGCCAATTTTTCCGCAAACGATAATTATACATAAAAAAAATGAACAAGCAAAAGCAGCCTAATAGTTTTATTTATGAAGCAAGAAAAATAATAATAATAATTGTTTTCCTAAAGATTAACTTGCCAAACGATTTTTAAAATAAACCGCAAATAACTTTAACCGTCACCAAATTCTATTGTATTTTGAAATGAAAGAATAAATTTGTCATTTTTTTTCTAAAATCCAATCATAATTCAGCAAACGATTTTTTTTCAGTATGGGGCTCAAACAAAAAATATTACGTTAAACCATTAGCCATTGTTCTATCTCAACAAGATTTTATTTAGCAGAATTTTTTAACACATCTATAAAATAGTTACATTTTTTGTTTTTCTTTTACCATTCACATACATTGAAGACAGCCATGGATTCCTTCAAACAGAAATGCTGTGAATTATGGTGACGATATGTAAGATTATTTATCTGTCCTTTTTTCCCGCTTCTATTCTAAAAATTTACAACATAACTGTATCGCTTTTTATTGTTCATTTTGTTTAGATTATTCAAAAAGTTTTATTTATATCATAAATTATATTACCACCAAATGTTTTTAAAAATTGGTATTCCTTTACTACAAACTAAAATTTTAAAACATTTTGTAAGACATGTTTAAAATTACTCAAATTCTATATAAATTTGTGTACATAACTATTCTTTTCACTAGGCCTATAAGCTCTATAGTTAGGCCGCTGTTGCGCTTTGTGCTTATTTGTTATATACGATTAATTCCATTCTTTTGTCAGTAGCAATTCTTCAACGTATTTGTAGAATAACTCGGGTACGATTCTTGGATTTTTTTACAACAGCGTAGGCTCTCGTTTCGACGATCTTCCATTGTAAAGCCTCTGTTTGTCTTCGAATTAATCACATGGTGCTACATAATTTTTCTTTCAACGCCAAGCTTCGAAATGGTTTTGCATTTATTATTTTTTAAATATTTGCCAATACTTTCTATTATTTTCGTTTCTATAATTTGCATATATCTTTTCTCTTTTCATATGAAAAAAAAATCTTTTCTTCCCTTGAACATTTTGCAAGATGAAATCATAAAATAAATTAAGCGCTAATCTAAACAATAGCTTCATCTTTATTGGTTCTGTTATATTTTTTATTGAATTCAATTTAATAAAGTTCCATGTGTTAATATGTTGAGCAAATTCTGGACTGTTAACAAATTCAGTATAGAGCGATTGTGATAATGTGTGCATTTATTTGATTCTTTCAACGCAGAAGCAAAACGCAATGTTTTTTGACTCAGCTGCATGTGAACAAATTGTTTAGCATTTCTAACTTCTGTGAACATTAACATTTTTATATATGATTTAGAATACTATAGAATGTCTAAATGTACTTACAATTTTATCTTTTAGTGAAATTCTGTAAATTTTCTTGTCTGCAACTTCCAGCATACAGGTAACAATAGACTGTCTATGAAAGCCAATGACACACGGAATTTGTTATAGCTGAAACAGAAGGCCTAATATGTCATATAATTAATTATCATTGCGAACACTTAGTGCTAACAACAGTATAGATTAGTCGTTAAGCATAAATGTTGTGTATTTCTAATCAATGTTCTTATGGAAAATGTATTGAAACATTTTACTGGTGTTTTTTTACTTGCTGTTTACTTTTTTCAAGTATTCCTCTACTTTTCAAAGATACATACTGCTCTCAGTGCTGGTACTGGAATGTTGTAATGTCAACAAATGGTGATATTCTTTGAAATATACGAAATGATTGTTATTTATGGATATTTAACTACAAATATGCTTGACTAGTGTAACAGTCATACTTTAACCTAATTACAGGCATATTTCCATTCAAAATATTCCAAATGTGTGCTGATTCTGAAGTACATTTAAATTTCAAATCTAAAAAATAACGATCATATAAATCTGCATTTTTGTAAGTAACTTAAAATTTTTATATTAGATTGTTTCATGATCAGAATGTTAAAACAGACTCAGACAAATTGAATTCGGATAACATTAAAACGAATGTCAATGTCAGACACAGAAATAAGGCATATTATCTTTTCAGTCACTAAATATTCACCATAAGTATTTCCTTTCTTTAGAGAAATGTTTTTTCTATGTTTTAGAACAAGAGTTAAAAACATTAAATGTTGTTATACAACAATGAGTATAGAAATTAAAATAAACCTAATGTTTTGTGCTTATATCATACTGCATTCATAACCTCTGATAACTACTAAAATTAAAGAAAATTTTACTCAAATTGTCCATTTCATCTTTTATTTTGACTCACATTCTGAATAATGTAATCTTTTTTTATGTATAAGAATCCAACTTTATGCTGTTGCATAAGTAAGAAATCGAAGTCTTCTTCAATTCAAAACAAAATCATATTTTAGTTCGTAGCGAAGAGGATAGATGGCAGCATCAAAGCGAAAACATGGCGACTCTGACGCGATGTACGATATTGATGCTCTTTCTCGGAAAAGATAGAATAGCTCGAGTATGGTTTATGAACTGCACAGCGAAAATAAATATACAGTTTAGTGACTAAGAAATCTTCACTTTTACAGCGAATAATGTGCTACTAACAGAGTCTTGTTAATTAAAAGTCTTTCTTATACAGTGCATTAGAACGAATATTTTATGAATAGATAAATTATGTAAATAAATATGGAAAGGAAGATATTTTTATCTCAGCAACGAACTCTACCAACAAACAGGGATGATGAAACTAGAAGAACGGTGCAATGTTCTAGAAGAGTGCAACGTTTGTCCCGGTTGCCAGTTGGCGGGGACGCCATACAAAATGTTCATCTTAAATCAGTGGCGTAGCAAGGGTAAGTGGTACCCGGGTCATAACAGGATTTTTTCGCCCCATATCCACCTATCCGTCATGCTCAGTGGCTTTGCTTGTGCAAACGGCACCCAGGGTATGGTATTTTTTCGCATCCTCGTCGTATTTGACTTGAAAAAGTGACACAAATGCATTAACGTTTTGTCAAGATGGCCAGTGGTGTAGCGAGGGTAAGTGGTGTCCGGGGAATAATATGAATTTTTTCCTCAATCGTCACCAGTGGTTAAGCAAATGGCGCCCATGGTATTGTTTTTGGCCACTCATCATATTTTGCTTTAAAAGAAGGCAAAATCGCAGTAATGTTTTGACTCCATGACGTGCCCTAAAACTGGAGCCCGGGGCACCAGACCCCCCTCCCCCCCCCCCCCCCCCACCCCGGCCGCTACGTCACTGTCGTAAGTTTAGCTTATTTAGAGGGATGGGGCAAACTGGATACTATCTTCAGGCGGTATTCAACGCAATTTCGTTCCTGCAAATGTGAAAAGTAAGTTTTTTGAAAATAGAAGATTATTGTGAGGTTATTTGTCCTTGGTGTCGATTTAGGGGGCTCTAAATGAGAGGTTTATTACAAGTTTTGATTTCTGAAGGCAGCGGGAAAACAGAATGTTCGGCATGCAATGCAGTTTCGTTCCTGCCAACAAGATGGCAAATTAGTTGTTTCAGATGTTGGAAAATGGTTATTAACAAAGCATCATGATATCTAAACACATTGAGATATTCTCATCTTAAGTATTGGAGGATTTATTGTAGTTTGACTCTGCCATAAATTCTCTTATAGAAATGGATTTTGAATTCTGTCTTACTCGGCCAAATATAGTTAATGAGAATTTTGTTTTTAACTTTTTCCTAATTGGTAGAGCTAAAGTTAGCACGCATAGCTTCTAGAATACTATCTAGGTTTAATGATTTAATAGATATTAGAAACTCTCTACATTTAAATCTCAATTTTGTATGACAAATTATTACTACATTTTTCGAACTCACACATATCGATATTATAAAGCGACATATCTATATAATCGAAAAAAACGAAAATTTTTGCATTTCTGCATTACGTCGCTGTAGTTTCCTAAGATTACTAAGATTACATGCTAACTTTAGATAATACTTCCAAACTTGCAGAAGAATCGAAAGGTCTGGAAGAATACTTCACAGTCTCTCACAACATTTGTTCGAGAGTGGTTATTAATACTAATTTCTGGTCTTGAGATACGAAATATATCGACTTTCAACAAGTTCTTAACTTAATATATAATGTGTTATGCATGAAGTTAAAATATTGTAGATTTTATATTATGCAGTGTGTTTCAAGCTAGATCCTATCGATATTATCAAAAAAAGATCCTTTTGTTTCTTCGCATAATTTGCCTTAAAATCATTAGAGATGCTTGTACGCACAAGATGTTCTATTTATTTGTTGTAAAAAGATTATCTATATATGTGTTGCGTTTATCTCAGCTTTGTGTAAGAAGTCTTTCTTCTGCATTGTAGAGTTCTAGACGAATAAAATGTATTTTGTTATTCTCTTTTGTATTTTCTTGAGCTTTGAAAAACATTATGTGCAGAAGTACTGTTCTAAAAATTTCATTTTTAATCAAATTTTTAGAGAACATGAGACGAATAACGTAGCGCAAAGTAAATAATGAATATCATTATATGCCTTCTATGTATATTCATCGCAAAGAAAGCATACTAAAACAGCATCTACAACCTCTGTCAAACAAACGAAGGAGTTTGCAATTAATCAAATAAATCATAACAGCTTAAAACAAAACTTGCATTTCGGTTCAAATTCAGGCAGATATTTAGAGACATTTGAAGGGAAATGAATTTAATTCTAAGGGGAAAGGTAATTAACTAAAATTAAATTCTAAGGACTGAATTTCAGAAGCATTTAAAATCGCTGTTCTATGTTGGTACAATCCACTGAAAAATTGAACTGAGAAATACATTATAATTCAGCAGTCTATGACTGGCATCAAGATTATGTAAGCATTAGCAACCCATTTTTAACTCCAGTCATGCAATTAAGAGTATAAAGATGTAGAGAGAATACATACTAAATACTAAACAAGGCCAATTACTAGACAAACCAGACATGAATTTCACTTCAACAAGTAATAAGGTCTCCTATCAGAAAGTACTGCAGACAGTATAGAGCTAGCACAACGAGAGGACCCCCAAGCACCAGTTTAATCACAAATTCTGAAGTAAGAATAATACCAAAGTTTGTTTTATTACCTCCAAAATGTATAGAAAAGTCTTACTAATCCGAACTCAATGCGATCTATTTCTGTTCATATTTTGCCAATTCAGTTTAAGCAGACCTACCACTGAATCTGCACATTCTCATAGGACACTGAGGTGATAGGAATCTCTTAGGAATCCAGCCTCAAATTCTTTTCATAAAGAAGTGTGTCATTTAAAAGAGGATGCTAAATATTATACTACATATATTTCTTAAAAGTAAGGTTAGTTCTCCTCAATTCAGCAAGGTCATGAGAAGAAGGCACTTTCAAAAGAAGACTGATTTTATAAAGCAGTCTTAAGTAAAATGAATTGTAATAGTACTTTTTACGGATTTGTATTGGAGGATATTACAACAAAAATGGATCTCATCATTTTGGGAACAGGTATAATATAATTTCTATTGGATGTTTTTCGGAAGGAGGAGTGCAAAACATCTTGCCAAGATTCTATCCAAAACAACCGAAATAGGAGATAAACCAAGAGAAAGTAAGAGAGATTTACTACAAGTGTGTTTTGTTTTGAAATACTTCCCCCATTCAAAGCTTTGTTAAATTGCATAGCGCAATTTCTTTCGAAAAGTGTTCAATAATTCTAACTTTCAGTTTGTTTAAGATTAAATTCAGATTAATGAGAATCGTGACACTTTAGTTATATTTCTATTATATGGTATGGCATATAAGTAATTTTGTATGCAGCCAAAGAAAAATAGCTATGCACATTCTTATTTTGCTGGAGGCATAAAAAGTATCCCTACTAAAATATAAGTTTTGAATAAATCGCGATAATTTCAAAATAATTTGTCTAGTAAAAAATACATTGTATTTTTGGATAAGATGAAATTAACTATGCAAAGCATATTTATGTCAAAAATTATCCGGCTTCATCTTGCAGCACTAGTGTGAGAAATTCATATTCAGCTAAGAAATGGGGAGAAAGTCCCTCTACGCAAAAGGTAACTTAATTTTGACGGTGTAAATATTATCCTACGTTCAAATTTCCGTATAAATGATTTATATGGAAATTTAGAACACAATTCGGTAAAAATTTTAGCAGCTGGGAAATTTTCCAACTTCAATAAATTGGAAATTTGTAGAGCAATATGTGGCATCATTGTGAAGCAATCATTCCCAGTTAAGTGACAATGGATTTTCAGCCCAAGAGTTTGAAGATACTTGAACTTCCACTTGTTCAATATGTTATGAATTGCTTATAATTATCAGAAAGAAATCTAAAGAGAAATAATATAATAAATTAAAGTGGGACTGATTCTAGTGGCATCATGTGGTAGAGATTTGAATTTAGTCTGGTAAATGGTTGTGTTTGTTAGGAAATTCTGGTATAAAACATTTATTGGAAGTGTGTCTTTGAGTGAAACAGAAGTGACACAAAAAGAATGGTAGATTCCTCCAAACATACTCAGCGTGTAGTAATCCTGTTGTATGTCGGCAGAAGGTGTTAATGTAACTGACATTTACAGCTTAATGAGTATGAGAGCATGTCATGAAATGCAATTTTCCGTTAGTGCAGAGATTTTTACATAAATGATTGGCCTGCTCGTGGCATGTGAACTGAGCTCACATGTCCATGATTGAAATCACAGCATCATTGGAAAACTGCACTGCATCACACAGACTTGGTCTCATACACAGTCCATACTCATTCGTCATTAGAATCGACTGTAAATGGCAATTCCACTAACACCTGCCGAGAAAAATTGGGTTACTGCACGCATGCCAATCCATGGTATGATTTACTTGTTTTGTCTCTTCTTTTTCGCTAAACGACATAACGTCACTACCTGTTTTATAGAAAATTTCTCCTGACATACACAACCATCTAGCACATAAATCTCAAAGCTACACCACATGGAATAATGTCTCTAAAGCAACAGTCCCACTCAGAGGCGACCCGAGGCTCGGAGAAACCACGCAAATTCCCGCGGCGCCAAGACGGGAATACGAAGGGGAAAATGTTTTAATACACTTGAGAAGTAAAGTAATATATATACAGTAGAATCCCGCTAATCCAAAATTCCGGTTAATCTGAACCGATTTTATTTCCGAAAATTATATGTAATTGAAAAGATTACCTGAAAAGATTTAATTATACATACTAAAAACAAAAAAGTACTTTTTCAACATGCATAATTTTGTACACATTGAAGAAACTAATGCAATAATTCAAGGATCACATTTACTTTTAATAAAAACACATTACATTAACACATCACATACACATTTACATTAACGATCTTTTGGGGTGAAGAAATTTATCAGATTTGTTTGACGAAGTGATGTTATTCTCGACGTGGAAGCAATATTGTGCCAACGTCTCATAAACATAATGTCTGTTGATGTCGCGTTTTCACTCTGCTCTATATATCACAGTGCTATTTCTAGCGCATTTGCAGCTTCAGAATGGGAATTATTCCATTATTCTAATGAAAAGGGGAGACATATTCTCTTTCTATTGCTTTTGAATAGAAAAATTCAAGAGATAGTAGTACTGAGTACTTATAACTTACATTTTTTTTAGCACACATCCTTTTCTTTTCTATTTTTATCGGAATTTCGGTAATCCGAATTTTTTGTAATCCGAACAGGCACCGGTCCCAATTAGTTCGGATTAGCGGGGTTAAATTTGTTGAATATATTATTTTAGTCTCAATAAGACTACTATAAAATCTTCAACACAGCTGAATTTTAAAAATTCTCTCACTATAATATTATTATGCATAGTTCTAAGTAAAAGTTTGTTTGGCATTTAGAATACAGGCATTACAGAATTTCAAAAAATAAGCTAGTAGAGTTTCGTCGGGTCTCTTCTGGTCCCACTTTAATTTTAGCGCCCTATTTATAATGGATAAACAAAGGTGTTGCGATTCCACCAAAAAAATGAATGCAATGAGAACTACACAATACAAATCAAAAAATTACTACTATAAGGTGCGTAATTTTATCGAAAAATGATTACAATCAGGGCCGGATTATCAAATAGGCGAAGTAGGCAATTTCCTAGGATCCCCGCAACTTTGAAGGCCACGAGATTTTTTTTGCGGTATTTTCAAATAATTTAATTTAGTTTTTCATTTGATTTACAAGAGCAATGTTCTTGAAAAAATTTATATTAAAATCAAGTATCGTTTAAATTTCAGAACATTATTCTTAAGATTTTTTTTTTTTTGCATTTTTTCAAATTAACTTGCAGATTAGTATATTCCTTTTTTCCCCGTTGGCTAATTCGCAATCCAACCCCTCTGTAGTGGTTTCCCATGTGTGATTTGATATTCAGTTCAATAATAATCCAGTTTGTCCTTTTTTGGTTTATTCACAACATACACACATATAAACACTATTACGACAAAAACATATAAAATATAAACATCACATAGCTTAGAGCTCGATTAAATCCACACCCGACTGGGGGCAGGGTCAGAAGGTATCTGAGGGGGGAATCCCTTCGGGCGTGGGGATGAAAGTTCTATTTTTTCCTTTCTAGGGATTGCTGTAGCCAAGTTGCCACACCCTCTGTCAAATTTTGTATTTGAATGCTTAGAATGCCTTAAAACGTTTACCATTTTGTTTAAAATTAATTTGTTGGAACCAACTCTCGTGAAGGTGACCTGCAATTAATTTTTTTCATTTATCTTGCAGTAATATTTGTTACTTAAAAACTGTTTATATAGATATTATATTAACATCAATAAAAAATATCAGGTTTAGGAAGGGAAGAAGTGCATCACGAGGGCCCCTTCAGAGCTTAATCTATCCCTGATTACAGTATTGAAATCGTTGCTCAGATTGTGGGAAATATATCAAGTGAGCTAGATTTGAATAATGTGTAGGAAATTAGAAGTCCTTAGTTAGGAAAGCAACAGAAAAAGAATTTAAAGATTGCTGATTGGAACGAGATCTTTTTTGTTTCCTGTGTTGCTTCAAAACAGGACGTACAATATAACTAAACTAAACTAAACTTTTCTGTTTTTATGCTCTCCTCATATCCTAGGGAAAAATGTGATTTATGTTCGTCTGGTTCTGAGGTGCAGAATTTTACATGACTGCACAAGGGTAAATGAGACAGAGGTTTTTATTTGAAACAGAAGCCTAAACCTAAAACGAAATTTTCTTTCCATCTACATCGACGCGAAGACGTTAGACACTAGACTAGATTTAATGTTAGAAAACTAATATCCTTAAGAAAAATAATAGTTTACAAATGAAAAATATCATACAACAATGATAATACATACAGTAATTTACATCAATGATAATGCATGCAGGTATGTACAAAAAAATGGCCAGGGAGTGAAAAAATATAATTAGTTTAATTAATAACTGCATTTAAACTAGATAGTGATTAAGCAATATATTGCAATCTATTCTGGATCGAATCCATTTCAGCTTTTTTACTTACAGGAGACACTTCCTATGCGCTCTCGTAATATGGACGGTTTTTTGTTTTGTTTATTTTAGGTATTCAGAACTTCTGTATCAAGTAGGGACGCATAATTCACGATATTTTGAGTAACAAACATTTTTGCTATTGCTATTTTTAAATATCTATTATAAATAACTCTTATTTCAATCACACTTTTAACTTTCAAAAAGTTTTATTGAGTTATAAGTAAAGTGTTCTAAAAGATTTAAACAAAATGATTGTTATTTCTTTTTAATATACATACTTCCTATTAAATTTTAATATTTAATTTATACTGTCAACAGATGGCGCCAGCAAAAATTCTTTTGGATATTTGTAGAAAGAAATGTTGGAACTTGAGTTCCCGGATCACAATCAAAAGTAATCAATCACATAAGTCACCCTTCGACGTCACAGTCACAGTTTCCTGTGTAATCACAGTATGGGATCTTTACCGCGACTATTCTTTTTTCAAACAATTACAGCAATTGTGTCAATCAAAGAGAAAAGCGAATACTTGCTCCTTTGAATTCCCGATGAAGCTTCGAAATACAAAAGCGACGTTATCATTCGAGAACACATATCACAACAGGAGGGGTGATTCGCAGAAAGACTTCTTAAACCGCGGTGGGGGGGGGAGTGCGAAATGTGATATAATATGAGACGAGGTGGGGTAGGGTGATTGCGCAGTGAAGCGTCACCTGCTTATCTCGAAGGTCACCAGTGAAAACTTTGTTTCCCCCAAGTGGAGTGTGGTGATGCCCCCTGGGTCGGGAAGGTAGTTCATATATATGTGAGAGTTTTTAGAGTAGCTTTTGATGGCGCCATCTGTTGACAGTATATAGAACTAAAAAATAAAACCTCGTAAAAAATTATATTAAAATGAAATTAAAATAAAAAAAACACTTTGGTATATTTTATTTAAATGCCTGAATCACACCTTTTTGACAGTGGTGTTCATCACTGGTAATTGCGATTTTTTGTTATTGCTTCGAAAATAACAGTTCGTCAAATATCCTCATCCCTAGTATCGAAGACCCACTTCTGACTTTCTTTTGATGAAGTACAGTGAAACCTCTTCGAATGGCCACCCCTACATAGCGGCCACCCCTCTCTTAACGGCCAATTTTTCGTGGCACGGATTTTTCGGCCCATAGACCTAATGTTAAAATAACCCCTAGCAACGGCCACACAACCCCTCTGAACGGCCGCCGGGTGGGTTCTCCCATCCCATTAACAAACGCATCGGCTAGAGATTTACTTTTTAAACTGAAAAACGAACTTAAAAAAAATGGTTTTTTCCCGGGAAGGGTAAAAAATCACAAATTGTATCTTTTTTTCAAAAAATGCAAAAAATTATTAAATAAAGTACTATTATCTCTTTAGATAAGTCTCAAACTTCATTTTAAATAAGAAATATGTGTCAGACTTGTTTATATTATGTATTATAGCAATTATCTTGTGATTGTAACGAAAACCCTTCAGAGCGGCCACCCCCTCTGAGCGGCCAATTTTTCTCGGAACGGAGGAGTGGCCGCTCAGAGAGGTTTCACTGTATTAAGCAAAAAATCGGTCCTGGGCACGGAAACTCTACATTACCCCAAATAAACAAAACAGAAAACTTCATAGCTTCTCAAAACTCTTATTACTGAGAAACTGAGTTTTGAATAAATATATAGAAGATTTCTATTATTTTTTTGATTATTTAAAATAAACTACACTGATTTGCTCTGAAAAGTAGTCGAAGATCGTTTTTCTTTTAGAGTTAACCGGTCTAAGGGGACATGGGCGTGCACATATCATTAGCCCCTCTTCATGAAGCTGCATTGCCCCTCAGGTTTTTTCCTTGTAAAATTATTTATTATAAACAATTTTTTGCCATTTATTAATAACCTGAGGAGCCAATATTTCATAAACATCAAAATAATGATCTAGCCATTTGAATCTATTACATTGCTTTAAAGCTCCACTTAATTACAAAATGTATTAAAAAAAATGCATAAAGCCATTTTTTGTAAAATAGAAATAAAAATAACATCATTTCATCTTTTTCGACGTAAATGTGCTGTAAAAGTTACCTTTTTAAAATGTTCCTTATTTTGCAATGAAGACAAGGAAAAACTGTTTTATGAAATTTTATTTCACGGTTGAGTAAATGTTAACTTGATGACGTCATATGTATTGAAAGGAAAGGAGTTCGGCTGATTTGGTGGTTATGAGTGTAAACTAGGATTTTAAATCACCCCTACTTATTTAAAATTCCTTTTATAGATCATTTTTTTAATCTTTATATTTTAATGTAGGTCTTAATTTTTAATTCATCATGTTAAAGCCCTCTAAAGCAACTAATCGTCTTGACAAAAATCGCATAGAGATTAAAAGCAAGGTGTGTATGATTTTCTCTTTAATAGTTTTTTTGTCATGTTTTCTTATCCTTTGTCATCCCTGTATCTTTTAATTAAGACATATCACCCATTTTGTACGTTCTTTAAAGTTTCCGAGCGGTACGTACAATGCATTTGTGGGCTGTTATGAGGTATGACACCTGTCAATTGTATGGCTTATCACAGGTATGCGGTCGGTTTTTGAACTCTATTGAACCTAATGCAAATACAAATCGCAATCGTAGTTTAAATTTACCGACCTTCCTGTTGTATTCTTACCAACATTAACTGTATAATTTGAAGATTTTTACTTTATCGTATGTGTACTTTTAATGAATAATACCGTGTGAGTTCAGTTGAACGGCGAATCACACACGCCCCAACTGCTTCCAGGAATTTGTACACCATAATAACATTTCGGTAAATTGTTTCTACTGAATGTTTTTTGCTATTAATTTTCTAAATAAATTTGTAGGTTTATATAATAGAGAATTGTTCTTATTTTTTTTTTCATTTGTTTGTGATTTTGTAATATTTGTTAGATGGAATAGTCAAATCGTATGTAAAACTTAAGCATCGTGTAGATTTAAATTTTTGCAACATATTAAAGAAGGCTTATGAAAATGTCTTCTATATATACATACAGGCCATATATTGATACATGTATGTACATATAATATAAATTTTTATGAGTATATTATACGTTTTGTGTAATGAATTACTGTATGAACTATGTATTTACACTTCAGCTTTGACAGTAACAACTAGCTGCATATGAATGTTTGTTAGTACTTTAGAGGCTGCATTATGAAACATGGAAATGCCTTTTTAATTTGTTATATTCAATATTAAAATTTGGACATAATCAGTATTTAGATTGTTGTTGCAGATTCACATGAACAAATTTTATTTATTAAAATCTCTTATTAATGAATGCTTGAAAGCAATATTTTTTTCCTAATTTTCATACTTTCTCCTAATTCTTTTTCCTAATCTATTTTCAATGTTAAAATTCAGGCATAACATTATTTAGATTGTTGTTGCAGATTCACATGAACAAATTTTATTTATTACAAGTCTCTTATTAATAAATGCTTGAAAGCAATTTTTTCCTGAATATTTGTTTTTAATGAACAGTAAATGTTAGTTTTATTAATTGTATAAATTGCTTCAGTTATCAAAGTATTATAAAAAAATCATCAGAATTAAATTTTTTTAATGTTAAATATAAAATTAAGTTGTTTAAGTTAATGGTGATTTTCATAGTTATTTGCATGTTAATTTAATTAATCATAATATTTGCACTTTGAATTTTTAAGCAAACTACCTCATCGGATACAAGTTCGGTACTTTTTATTTTACAACTAAACTTTTGTTTAATCTTTTAATAAAAATTTAAGGAAATCAATCTAAGAAATGTATTCATTATGAAACATTCATTAGGGTCTGAATAAATCGAATGTAAATTGTTCAAGATTGTACTTTAATATAACCATGTAATTATGTAATAGGTTTCACTTTTAAATTTTATCATCAGTTAATTACCTTTATTGGTACTTTTCCATTACCAGACCTCATCATCAAGCTTGAATGATAGTGTTATTCTTATTAGTGCCAACATTTGTTGCTCATGAGAGTAATTGGTATGATTTGGCTGGAATTTACCTCGACCCCCCCATAAAAGTACTCAAATACTTTTTACTAAGTTTCTACAATCTATTTGGTTTTGAAGTTTTATTTTACTTTTAATATTAGCATTTAAAAATGATTATCCAAAAAATTCTTTTAATTTCATAAAATGAAAAAAATCAAGTGGACTATTGTTAATTTTAAAAAAGTTGACAGTAAATTGATTTTATTATGAACTTTGATAATTTATATGTTAAGAAAATTTTATAAGATTTTATTTATGTTCTTCTTAGTGTATTAATATAAATTTGGTTTCGTTGGACATTTTTGTCATTTACTCTTTGATATAAAGCATTTATATGCTGTTATTTAAAGTATAAAATGCTGAATTTGTTTGAAACTTTCAATACTGTTTTTAAAATTTACTTGAGGATAAAGTAACTCGAACTATTAATTTTAAAACTGTCTAATGTTCTATTATATTTTTTTTACTCTTCATACAATACAAATTAAAAACATTTCAACAATTTCTGAAATATATTCATTATAACGTGACTATAGGCATGAAATTCTTATTTATAAAACTCTCGTATGAACAGATCTTATGCATATATGCAACTGATTACACAAATGAAACTGAAAATTCTTTAAAAGAGTCAAAATTGACTTTTTAAGCTCTCGAGTAGTGACAACTCGTAATGAAAATACAGGTGAACCTGCAAATTGTTTCAGTGTAAATGAATTATTAGTTTTCAATATAATCCTTATATATTTAAAAATATTTATTTGAATGTAAGTTTGAAATATCAGTAATTGATGCTGTATGTTAAAACTATACTTAAAAGTTACTTTATTCTGAAAGCATCTTTGTACAACCCTAAAACACATACTTCATTATCTACTTGTATTGTCATTGACTATAATACAGACATAGTGAAACAATGTTTTTTGTTTTAATGCTTATTGATCTTGTATCTTTTGGCTCAACCAAAGTGTACGGTACGGCTCCAAACTTGGATTTTCTTTGGCGAAAAATCGCTAAATGTGGTAAGCCAATGGCGGACTGTAACATGGCAAATATGGTAACATGGTGGACATTTGGCGAGTTTTTTATGATTTGGCGAGAGATGTACCGTACACTTTGGTTTTACCTATCTTTTTGTTCAATATATTTACTGAATATATTTTAAAATATTTTCCTTGCCATTAATAATTTCAGGGTAAGAAACCTTATTTTCTAATTGCTTTTTCTTCAGCTCGATGCCGAGTTCCGCCGTTTTGGTTTGGATCGGAGTGAGCCATCTACATTTGAAGAATTTTACAATCTAATAGAAAAATTCCATAAGCTACATGAAATTGCCTTTACAATCTGCTATACTGACCCTAACCACGGGGATTTGCTGCCTATCAATAATGATGATAACTTAGCTAGAGCTATTAATTCTGCTTGGCCGCTGCTTAGGTTATTTATCCAAAAGAAAGGTAAGATATTTTTAAAACCTTTTTTTTTTTTTTTTTTAAATCTCTTAAATGACAATAATGCTTATTCTTCAAACAAATAATTTTTATTCTTGTTTAGATCGTTAATTATATTTTTCAAATTGCAATGCCTGTCGTTTTTTTAATAAATTTTTAGAATCTGGTGTACAAGATATTTTTGTTTAACAAATTTGCATTGTTCCTAGTTTAATTTATTTATTGTATAATTTACAGAAACATTTGACCAATTGTGGAATTGTGTTATCATTTGTTACATAATTTGAAAATATTTTATATACACTATTTAATTTACTTGGCTTGTTTGTCAACAAATGGTAAATTTTTTTTAAACCATATAAATACTTTTGCAAAAATATTAATTCTGCTATAAATATAATTTCTTTTCTTTCACCAAGATTTTTTTTATCTATTAATCACCTTTTGTGATGTAAATATTATTCTATTCCAAGTAGAATTGGCCAACTTTCTGTTCCAGTGTTTTAGGAAAATTATTAGATGTTTATAAATAAAAATCATAAACATAAGTATTATTTTATACAGTGTGCTAGTATTTTGTTTAGAAGATGGAATAGTGTGTACTGGTGGCTTTATAATATTTATTTCTGTATATATTCTAAATAAAGGAAATTCATTTATGAAAAATAAGATTGCCATTTGCTTAATCTAATTTTATTTTTAAAAAAGAAATCAAGTATAATTTCAAGTAGTATCTAATAATAAAAATCCTACAAGTGCACATGCACTTAGACTTATCTGTATCAGATACCCAGTAATGAACAACAAGATTAGAATATGTACAAAATAGTTTTGCCTTGTGAATTTTCTCTTTTTATTATAAGGATGGGAAACAATTAGCTAGTTTACTTAAGTTTTCCTTACATATGCAGAAGAAACATTTAATAAACAATTTTATATATTTTCTGTTTGACTTTTAACTGTAGAAGATGAAAAACAATCTTGCTTGTTATTTTGCCATTAATACTTGAAATATTTTAATAAAAAAAAATATATATATAATATAATATAAATCTAAATATAACTTATTATATATGATCTTACATAAACAAAGTAAACAAGACATATCATGAAGCCAATCCTATACTAAAAATTCATAATTTAAACAATACAGCCTAATCTAAAGAATTGAAAATACTATAGATACCATGAATAAAAATTAAGTTTAAACATTTATTTCAACTGGTAAAAAACTCTGTTGTTATTAAAAGTATTGAAAAAAGGCAATCCATATATATGGAGTTTTCAACAATTAATATAGCAGCTTGGCTGTGGACAAGCTTATGCCAGGTTAAATTAATTTTGCTGTACAAACCATCCCTGTTACTATAGTTGTTGAAAAAACAGACAGGGTAATTTACCCTAAAATGAAAGAATTTAGGAAGAAAAATCATACACTAACCCTAACTAGAAAACATAACTATATGGAATATATATATGTTTTAATAAATATTTAAGTGATTTATTCAAACTGAAAGTCAAAAGTTTTTTTAGTAGAAAAATTTATCTTCAAACCGATGTATTTTCATCTTGGGTAAATGTGTCTTCTGCTTCAGTGTAGACCAGGTTCTTACTGCTTTTAAATTTATTAATAGCTAAATTTTGCATGGACAAAGTTATTATTCTCTCGTATATTATTAGATAAACAAGGAATAATAATAATTAAAAATTTCATTCAATAAAATACTTATTTAATTCAGAATATTTTGCCAGTAAATAAAAAATAATTTCTTACTGGAGTTCAGAGGAGGTGGAATTATGTTAATGAAATTGCTCATATGGGTGTCTGTTTTTACTGTATCAGAATTTCTTTAAATTATAAGCATTTATTTTTGATTTAGGCGAAAGTTGCGAGGAGCTCAATGGTTACGGCACATCTGGCAAACGGAAAAAGTTTCTTAGCCAGTATTTATTACAATCCGTAACACCCAAAGGCCGTCCACACATATCTATTAGCTTACCAGAAGATTTTCGACAAGTGTCCTCTATAATAGATGTAGATGTCGTCCCAGAAACTTGTCGACGGGTGAGACTAGTGAAGCATGGGTCGGATAAGCCCCTCGGTTTTTACATACGTGATGGTACAAGTGTACGGGTAACACCCCATGGCCTAGAAAAAGTACCTGGAATTTTTATATCTCGTCTTGTGCCTGGTGGGCTTGCTGAAAGTACTGGACTGTTAGCCGTGAATGATGAAGTACTTGAAGTGAATGGCATTGAGGTGGCTGGAAAGACGCTCGATCAGGTTACAGACATGATGGTTGCCAATTCATCGAACTTAATTATAACTATCCGTCCCGCCAATCAGTCCAATGTTGGCTTTCCACGTCGTGGGTCTGTTGGTCATTCGTCGCAAATGTCTCATGGGTCCCAACATTCCAATCAGTCCTTACCCAGCGATGATGACCATTACGAAGAAGATGAAATTAGAGACCATACTGTCTCAATGTGTCAAGATTCACCGGAGAAACCATCAGTTTCTGAAGATGATGGTGTCGTCACACTTTGATAATTTTGTATCATTCTGTAAAGAACTCATCTTGATGGTTGATTTGCATGCCTTCTAGGGTAGCTACATTTTTCTAAGAGCAGTGGATAATTCTTTGGCAAATCAATGAGTTTAAAAGAATATACATTAATGCATGTGTAATGAATGTCTTGTGTGATGCTATCCAAAGTTTAAAAAATGTGAATGTATATTTTTGTTATCTAATGGTATACATATTTGTGAACTATTATCCCTGTTCTGAGAATATTACATCTTTGTGTAATATTCCAATACCTCTTGTGCCTTGACTGAACTTATTAATGGTCTGCTTCTTGGGTTCCTGATATTAATAATAATACTAATTACCATATGTGGAATATATTGATCCAGTTTTTAATGGAAAAATTTTTAATCCTTCCTTTTACTGTGTAGGATTTTAACTTTATGATTATTATTGTGTAATGTTCACACTTTTTAGCTGAAATGTCATTTACTGTTGAAAGAACAAATATCCGTCCTTTTTTATATTTAGGAAAACTCCAATATGTCTGCAAATCCAGCCTCTTAAGGTAACCGAACCTCAACGCTACTAACATTCCTTGCATGCCTGTGTTAATGTCTGTAAACAAAAAAATCTTGTGTGCATGAAAATGTCTGTTTCTGTTCTTGTCTTTTGAATCCCTCTGTATCTTTCAACATGTTCTGTTGTGTTTCTTGCAAAGTGAGATGAAAATTTGAATTGTTGTATGTCTATTGTTTATAGAATTTGGAAGTCTGAAATTATTGATTTCAAAATTAACACGGCATTGATTATTAGTACAATTTTATATATCATTCCAATTTTTAATCTTATGATTATTTACAGATTTTCTATTTTTTAAAAACAGCATTGAAATTATTAAGAATTTTTGATCCCCATTTTAATATTTTTGGTAATATTCCATTAGTTCAATGATAATCGATCCGTTAGTTCAATGATAGTTATCATTTGGCAGGTATTTGTCTAGGGCTGCACTAATGGAAATGGTATAAGTTTTCTTAATACGTAATTCATTGTCCCTTAAATTCACAATATTTATGAATTTGTTTGTCCACTTCTTTTGTGTAAGAACTTTTCCCCTAGTAATCTGAATTTTAATTTAAAATTTTTGTTAGTACAATTTTGATTACTTATTTGCAAATTTTTAACCCTTGAGTGTTGCAATCAATTTTGCAGATCCTTTTTATCTTTCCTCTGTGTAAGCATAAATATACACAATTGTTGAGGATTTTTTTTAATTATGAAATCATTGAAGTGTTTGTGTTTTCACAGTATATCTTGTTAAATGTTTTTAATCACATGATTTTATTTGCTGTGTTTTCAGTTTAATTTCATAAATTTAATTTGGACATTTTGATTGTGAAAACATTCAGTTTTATCTAGCCATATTTGTTCCTGGAAAAACTAATAGTTAGAATTTTACTTGGAAGTTTGTATTGTTTTTTCATTTATCAAGTTTTATTTCATGAATTGAGTTATGCATTTTGAGTATCTGAAACATATGTATGAAAAATTATATATATTATAGACTTATAAATATCTTCATTATGATGGGACCTGTTCTTGGTCGTCTTTAGCTATTAAGTGAATGAGAAATGATTAATGAACACTGAATATTTTTGTATCGTTCGTCTACTTTAAAGGAATAAATGTTTTATATTGAATTTTTACTTATTATGAATAATTCATATAGTTGAAACTAGAGTTTAAGGCTTAGTGAATACTCTAATTTCAGTGTTTATTAATCATTTGATTGTTTTAAATTCAAGATCTGATATTAGTTTTCTAAAACTTATCAACTATGTACTGTATTTTAAGAATTTATCTTTTATAGTAAGTACTTGCTAGGTTGATAGCTTTATGCAAATTTAAAGCATCCAACTTAATATTTTTGTATACTAAAAGTTACTGCTTTTTGGAAGTTAAAAAAAAAACAGCTGAGATTATATTAAAGAATTTTGGAAGATTATGTTTGTGAGGAAACAAGTTCTAACCGAATTTTTAAGCATGCATTTTCTTGCTCATATGGTAGTATTCTTGTGAGAATGTATTGTTGAAGACATTTATATTTTTCAGTTAGAATTTGTTTTCACTTAGTAATCTATGGTCTTTTGAATTGCTTGTGTTTAAAAAGTATCACGTAGGATTGAAATTGCCATCATATATGAATTTTTTTTAAATTTCCCCCGTCTGTGTCTATCATTTGTATGTGTTACACTTTTAATGCAGCGTTTCTTTTAGAAAGTATTTATTTTATAACCTGAAGTATTCTGTTAAGCTTGTTTATATAGTATTAAAAAGAACTGTCAAAAGTTTTAGCAGCTATTAAATTTTCGTGTATAAACTTTGTTATAAAACTTGTCTTATTATTACTTCTAGTGTTTATATGTGAAAAAATCATTAAAATGTTAGTAATTTTTAGTTTAAAAGTTTATCTAAAGCAATGCAATGTGTTGAAGTTTGTTTTTACACTGCACTCTTCATAAGTACGAATAAGTGTAGGGAATCGCGAGCATCTTAAAAAACTGTGATGTATTGATGTACAATGTAAAACTTGCTATTTTTCAAGCTCAAGACTTTAGTGAAAAGGGTAATTTTCTGCTCTTGTTCAATATTTTTTATCTATTTCTCATTTCTTATGCATTCTTAACTTTTTAAAAAT